>CM052715.1:68283838-68286338 GCA_028551405.1 Uromys caudimaculatus
AAAAAAAAAATGAAAAAAAAAAAGTTTAGAATATAAGAGATCTCTTTAAGCATTAAACAAATAAAAAATCATCTTAAAACATCTTAAATTTTTATTACCAAAAATATTACAATTACCTAAATAATGAAAAATTAAAACACCCAGAACACTTTATCTTAGTTAGGTTTTCCATTGCTGTGAAGAGATACCATGACCAAGACAACTCTTACAAAGGACAACATTTAATTGGGCCTTGCTTACAGGTTCAGAGGTTCAGTCCATTATTATCAAGGCAGGAAGCATGGTGCTGGTGGAGCTGAGAGTTATACATCTTGTTCAGAAGGCACCAGGAGAATGACTTCCAGACAGGTAAGATGAGGGTCTTAAAGCCCATGCCCACAGTGACACACTTCCTCCAACAAGGCCACACCTACTCCAACTAAGTCACACCTTCTAATAGTGCCACTTTCTGGGCCAACTGTATTCAAACCACCACAACAGTCTTGGAGAATTGAATGAGCCAGATCACCTGAGAAATATGTAATTTTGTTAGTTTTTTGCTTTCCTCAAACTCAGTAATGACAACTAGGACCAACTTTCCTCAAACTCAGTAATGACAACTAGGACAAACATGCCATTCGATAGGCACACACACACACACACACACACACACACTCACACACAAGCACTCACACACAATGGAAAAACAAGCAGAGGAATAAAGAAACTAAGGAGTTCTCTATAAGTGGAAATGATTTTTAATCAACTTACAATGGTTATTCATGTCATAAGAAAAATTAAAAGGACAGTTAAGTGTCATTGACAAAGATCTACATGTTTAACTGTTGGCAGGTAAAGAAAGAGGCATTTTTATATGCACTGTTAAGTGATAAAGTGTACATGCACACACACACACACACACACACACACACACACACACACACACACACACACACACACAGACACAGCCCTACCCCATAACCTTAACAAGGTCACAAAACTCATTGATATGAAAAAGAAGTGTTCATTTTTCCATCATTTCACAGTTGACACACCACAGGTAATATGTCTTAGTAGAAATTATTGCATTCTGGTGTTAGCTGAGTAAATTAGATGAATGTCATCTAATTTCCACAAGGTCTTTCTGGATCCTGGCTTTGTTGGAGTAATGTTTTGTATACTGTGTGAAGATGTGTCTCTGTACTTCCTTATTTGTGGATGGTACCTTCTAATTGGTTAAAATAAAAAGCCCAGGACTATGACTTCTAAAGAGAAAGGAAAGATAAAAGTGTCAAAGGGCAGAAGTCTTGTGAAAAGACCATACTGACATAGTCTGTAGGCAGGTGACAGAAGACATTGGCACAAGGAGGCAAATAGAATATCAGAGTTATGGAGATTAAAGTATATTCTCCATGATTTCCTGGAAGTGGGTTTATTTCCTTGTTGTTGGGATTGTTTTGTTTTTTTGTTTGTTTGTTTAGAAATTGTTTTAGGTAATTTCAATGCATTGGTGACTATAGACTTTAGTGTATGTGAATTTATGTGTGTATGTGTTTATCCATTCTTCAAAAGCACTGATCATACAAAATTTTATAATTATAAAATTTTCATAAATACAGACTTTTAAATTCATGATTCAATGCAACTGGAAATAAATTTAAAATGTTCCCAGATAACTTGACTTCTATAAACTAGAAGAAACCCCTTTCTTAGTAAATCCCATAAGATAAAAACAGCTTTGTATGTGATGTGAGTGAGAAGGCATTTAATACTTTTCCATTTTTTCATATTAATAATAAATTTTGCACTGAAAATTCTCAGTATTGAACACATGTAGTTTTAGATTATATACCGTCATAATCCACCCTTCTAATTTCACAAGTGTATCAGCGGTTTATTTTAATGATTTATTTTATGGGTATGAATGTTCATCTGTATGTATTTATAGCAAAAAAAAAATCTGGTTTTCCTTTTTGGAGGTGGGATGGGGGCATTACCTGAATTGATTTGACTTTCTGCTTTTTAAAATCCAAGATGTCTTCAGAAAGTAATAAGAAGCCACATGGTATTTCAGACTTAATTATGTGATCTGCGATGAATGCAATAGCTTGTCATACTAATCGCCTCTTAAACAGCATAGAGAAAAACTGGCGATACCAAATTGTCAAGTGGCAAATTTCAACACGGGGTAAATTGTTCCATTAAAGTGCAGTGACAGTTTAGGATATTTAAGCAGCCTCATTGACTTTTACTTATGTTGTCCCAGGAAACCAACTTTTGGAAGGCGATGCATCTCCTCACCGCCAGTCACACGTGTGGATATCCTCTTACCTCATCCTGATCTCAACTTGATTGAAGTACAGAGCCATCTGGTCTCTCCATTTCAGAGTTAAAGTCAGGATAGAACATTTTCACATTAAATGGCTCATTGCACTTCTCATCCCCACCACTGAATCATAAAATATCTCTGTTTGGCTTTGTTGCCTAGAAACTTAAACCCACATTATATTTACATCCATAA
>CM052715.1:68288838-68313917 GCA_028551405.1 Uromys caudimaculatus
CATTACAGTTAGTTTTACTATGCAAAATCAAGAAGCACACAAGTAATTCACAATGATGTAAAATGTATTAAATTTTAAAAGCCAATGCACAACTCCAGTTATCCATTCATATCCCCCATTTTGAGGCACTTCACTAAGATTGGAAACAATCAAGCATGCTTAAAATTTCTATATCTGTGACATCTGAAATGATACTTATTTCTGCCAACATGGAACAGCTAGATTTTTATTGCTGTAATCTTCATTTATAAATTTGACATTTCCAGTATCTCTATGATGATGGTTATATAGTTGAAAATTAATATCTAAAGCCTATGCTTTTGATATATCTTTCTTTTTAAAACTTAATTAATTTAACAATAATGATGGACTATTCATCATATGATTCTAGTGTATTATCAGTATAATTCAATGACCTGAGTTTCTTAGCCTCCAAGAAAGAATATGATAAACAGTACACTTTCCTGAAACATCCAACCTTCTAATCATCCCAGATAGCTCTACTTAGGATGATTCATTTTTAATGTAAAGTAATAATAAGTTAGTATAACAATTAGGATACCAGAAAGAAATACATGAAACTCACAAAGAGTGAACCTGAGTTAAATAAATATTTGCAACAGTGTACACAGGCAACAGATAGTAATTATAGAATGAAATAAAAATTCCTGTACATGAGACTGCCCAAAATAAGATGTGGCAATAAGCCAATTCAAGACACTATCTGAAGGGGAAGAGGGAAAGAATGGTATAGCATTTTCTCTTTTCTGGTCCTAATCCCCTCTTGCCTTTTGGATCAAGACTTCATAGAGCTAGAATGTTGTTTTGGAACAATCTATAAAAGTCTTCCTCTGATGGAGTGTATAACAGAGGAACACATCTGGGCATAGGAACAGGAAAAATCAACCACAGAACATGTGCTGACTTATAGAAATACTCGTGTCATAATTGACTAGACATTCAATTAAAATCAAACTATTTAGGGCTTTCCAGAAGAGAAAGCTAGCATTGAAAATTACGTTTTATATTATGATGATTATTTCCTATTCACTTGCATTCACGCACCTTGTCAACACAGTAATAATGGATCATAACAAAGATGACTTAAAGACAAATGAGAGATGATATGTTTTCATATGCAATTCTTGATGAAAATTAATTGTACAAGACATAATTATTACAAAGTACAAAGTACATATTACAAAGTACATTTTCTTGCATTTTGATTTATTTGGGCACAATTTTAATAGGGAAATTATGTATGCTAAATATTCTCAAAACTTCATTCAATAACATTAAGCTTGATTATTAAGGAAAATGTCATTTCGGCCTTTTACTTCTGAATGTTGCCAAAAAATGTCCTGGATGATTTGATTAAAGACCAATGTAGGTATACATTTATTTTCATACTACTAGAGTGCAGTGGGCTCTTGTATGTCCTTGTTTTTCATGGTAGATTTATTTTGTTAAGACTTATTTGCTTTAATTATTTGTATGTGAGTGTGTCTGTATGGAGGTATATGTATATACGCACAGGTACCAGCATCGACTGAAAGAAGACATCAGGTTCCCAGGAACTGGATTGTGAGTTGGTAATTACGAGCTGCCTGACGTGGGTCCTTTGCTTAACCTCTGCCTCTTTTCATTTTAGTTAAGACATGACTACTTTCACTGCAGGTGTTCAGATTTGCAGGGTTGTCTGAGATAAGTAACCTTAATAATGTGTCTCAAAATCATATCATGGAAAAGCAGAAATTTGGAGCCTTCCCTAATGACTGCGCTTGCTCTGTGGTTTCTGCTGGCCTGGAGCAAGTCAACTTTCTCTCAGGGCCTTCTAATTGCGCTTGAGTACAATATCCCAGTGTCGACTGAGAGAGTACCTAGGTACCTATGCAAAGTTGGTTGCTATCATACTAAAAGCAGTTCTCTGCTGATGCTGTACAGCCTCAACCACACTTAGTCCTGGGATGAAACACTTTTTAATCCAGTCTTTTGATGAATTTTTGCTTATTTAACTGAAATCCAGTTATTTGATCTTTCTTTCATTGTTACTGTTTCTTTAATTTCACTTAAAGATTTCCAACTGATATACTGAGCATCATCTGTCAACTTGACAAAAACCTGGAATCAATTGAGAAAAGCCAAGGTCAACTGAAGAAATGCCTCTCAATTGACCAGTGGTATGTTTAAGGAGTATTTTCTTGATTGCTCACTGAGGCAGGAGAGCAAAGCCCACTGCAGGAATGCCATAGTCATGTGAGCCAGAACTGTATAGGAGAGATACCTGGATGAAGAGGAAGCCAGTAATCAACTTCCTGTGTGATTTCTGCTTCATGCTCTTCTGCTTCAAGTTCCAGTTTTAGCTTTCCTTCCAATGGACTAGAAGCCATCAGATGAAATTACCTTTTCCTCACTAAGTAGCTTGTGGTAGTGGTGTTTATCACATCAACACAATAAGCAAACTAGGATATGGCCATATTCCAGACCATAAAGATTTTGTTCCCTAGATTATAGTACAAAATTTATGAAATTTGATTTCATACTTAGGTATTTTTCTTCCCTACAGCATAGAAATAATTTGAAAGTGAAATCAACTTCTAATAGACTTATTATAAGAACATTTCTTGATAAATTTAATATTTCTATGATTGTGCTTGTTCATTACATTCACGTATGGCCAACAATGTTAACATTGCTGTGGAGATCACAGTGTGGCTGAGTGGGCAGTGTTCCAATTTTAGTGAGGTATGTAACTCAATCAGCCACCAGTCTGTGAGGTAAGATTTTAATTAGCGAAAATAAAATGGCAGGTTTTCCACCCTTACCATGTGAAGCCTATAATGTAGATGTCTCCCTATGTACAGGGTCGTGTGTGTGTGTGTGTGTGTGTGTGTGTGTGTGTGTGTGTGTGTGTGTGTGTGTGTGTGGTGGTGTGTGTGTGTGTGTGTGTGTGTGTGTGTGTGTGTGTGTGTGTGTGTGGTGTGTATGTGTGTGTGGTGTGTGTTTGTGCATGATATGTATGTGGTGTGTGTGTGTGTGGTGTGTATGTGTGTGTGGTGTGTGTTTGTGCATGATATGTATGTGGTGTGTGTGTATGTGTGTGTGTGGTGTGTGTGTGTATGTGTGGGGGCGTGGGGGTGTAGTTTTTAAAACATCACTTAGTAATGTTTGGGTGGATGAAGAACCATGCATCATTCTGTATTCCATGAATTCATGAAGAGAGATGCAGAATTAGAGGGAAGCTTTCAATGTGCCTCCTGGAAGGGGTAGGTGCTTTCTGTGTGTAGAAACAGACCATCGGAATGTGGCATCTCTCAGAAATGTCTACCATCCCTCATTATTTACTGAGCCTTCCATGAGTGCTTCCTGGTGAAGTTTCCGTGGAAGGACTATATTTTCTAAATCCTCTGGCTCCTGGATGATTTGATTGTGCCTCCCACTGCCCTGTAAATATTTCCCAAGCAGTTCCCCTTCCCTGCCTTGATGTGTACTGACTGCAGACCAGCGATGGAGTATGGCCGTGAGTTCGTCAGCACAGAAACCGGTATAAGCGTTTTACAAAAGAGACAACTTTATTTCCTGGGTGTCAGTGGTTCTGAACATGCGTTAAATGATAAAGCCTCAATTGTCTAAGTGCATGAGATTTCAAGTCCCTTTAAAAGCAGCTACTGCAATGTGCTTTAATGCACCAGCAAGTGCCAGCTGTGACAGATAGAGAGCAAACAACTAAAATGCTGTTTCATTTTCCTTTTCTTAGAGAAAAAATATACAAAATGGAAAAGTCATGGCCAACCAAACTGAAAATAAAATGAAGGTTTGAAGTACCCTTCATCACACTAAGCACTTACAACGAAACAGACTATTTTCTACCTCCAGTTAAATTGCAACAAGTCAGTCATGCAAAGAGCAGGAAAGCAAGATTCAAGAGAAAAAAAGTAACAATGATATTTAAGTAGATCATTTTTGCTTTAACTTCTATCAAAGCCATGAAAAATGAAAAGAAAGCCAGTTACACTTAAAGGAATGAATTTATATGGCCTATAAAATTACTTAAAATTCATTGTACTTTCTCATCTACTGGGCATGCTAAACTCAGCGATATATGACTGTTCTTATCAAAGTGCACAACAGAGAAAGTCTCCAACCAAATGCTTAGGTGTGTGTGTGGGGGGGGGGGATTCCAAACCATGGTTGTTTTTATCTTTTGCTTTTTGCTATTCTTCACAAATGGTACCTTACAGGGATTCTTTGGTAGTATGGGATTAACTCTCACTAACTCACAAGACAGCTAAACTTGCTGCACTCTTGTCTCTCTTGTCTCTGTGATGCCTGCCAGCTTTGGCTCTTGGGCACCATCCCTGCTTTGTGCTAGAGATTTGCATCTCATTTTTCTTGGAACAATTGGGGTCTTACATGGCAGTGTACTTCCTCTCAGCCAGCTAAGGAATTCTCAGAGTCAAAGACAGGTTCACTGGTTTTGTCCCCTTGTCTCCTTACAACTCTTACTTCTTTAAATGAAGCTTTGCTCAAGAACAGATGCATCCCTTGTTCAGACAAACTGTCTCTGGTTTTAGGCTTGACTTCTGGACGGTATACAGCCAACTATGCTGGTTATTCAAAAGGATAGTTTTGTCATCAATCTCTGTCTATTCTATTTGTGAATTCTTATGGTCTTTGGATGCTTTTCCTCCTCAAACTGATTGTCTGCATTGCTACCTGAACCTGTCTTCAACCAACACAAATCTCTTCCCAGTTCCTCTGCAGCTACTTGATAATTTCAAATTCTTTGCTTGGCCATATATAAAGGATCTTCAACTCTCAGAGTCTCTGTTTTTTAAACTTGAATATTAAGCCATAGGCTAAAAGACAGTACATATATTTTCCTCCAGGGAGTGAATAAATCTACAATGCCATGATTGAGTGTGCCCAGGAGTCACCCAGGAGCCTTCGTAAGTCAGATGATACTAGAGACTGGGTAAAGAAGGTGGCATCTATGGATGCCTACATGACTTATGGTACTGACTTGCAGGTGGATAGCTGCCTAAAGAAAATCTGGAGTGTTTATTTCTTGTTAGACACCAGATTAAAGAAATACTGAAAAAAATAAACATTATTATTCTTAAAGATATCAAAAAGTCAAAGAGACAAGAGGAAAGATAGAAGAACCTGAATATATAAGCATAGATATTAACATGGCTATGTAAAAAGAATTGTAAGTAACTAATCATACAATTTTGTTATTATTTAATAAAAAAGAGTAATTTCACCTCTTTCCCTAATTTTTGAGGAATTTGCAATTTGTAAATACATAAAGATGCTAATTGGGGATACTGAGCAGTCATAAAGTACAATTGTGTCAAAACACATTTATCCTTATTCATCCAGTTATGACAATGTCTTCTTATTTAGCATCTAAGATTAAATTCAAAACATTCATAAAATAATTTTATTCATAATTTTTTTGTGTTTGAGCCCAGAAAATATATGGCAATACAGTAAACATCTAAGAGCAGAGAAGTAAGCTAGACAAACATGTGAACACTTGCTTATATAAGAAATAAACAACCAGTGAATATAATACAAATTGAAGTACAACAATAAAATGATTAAATGTTCAAAGGACACCAAAAAATGCGGAATAATATTTATCAACAAAATAAATTGTAAAAGCATCCATAGGATCCAAGAGACAGATACACAGCCAAAACCTTCGTGTCTATTCCATTTACTGTCGAGAGGCATTTATCCAGTATTTACTTCTTATTGCGTTTGCAGTTCATATAACTTCCCTATACTATGGAATGCAGATCTGTTAGCTATGCAACCATAACTGGGAATTGTTTAAATGAATGAAAATCTGAGAACTCTACATTCCTTAAGATTATTGGATTAAAAACCCACCAAACTTCAGGAGAGTTGGCTCTTTCTGCTGTTGCCCCATTTTCAGCTGGTTTTCCATTTCTTTGCCAGCGTCACAATTAAGTAGATTACAAGCGGCACTCAGTACACCTCTGTACAGTCTGCTTCTTCATGCAGAGTGTATGCACTGTCGTCAGAAAACAGAAACAATACCACTGTAATTACATATTACAAAAATTTCTATCTGGTGTCATTGTATGATGTGGTAAAAAGCCATAACAGCAGTACAGTGTGTTCTTAAAAACACTCTCATGCTGTCAACTCTATTTAGAATCAGGTAGGAAGGAATAACCAGTGTTTACCCACAATCACCATTCTCTCGTCTTTTATTATCATGAATAAAATAAAAACTGCTGCAGGGGAATGCACTAGAAAAACGGAACTGTGTGGGCATTGCAAGGAGATGATGCATTAGAAAAAATTAGTTCAATTATTTCCAAATTTAAATTTTAAATCAGCTGTCAGATTGATAATGATGTTGGAATTACGTAAGAGAATTATTCTAGATAACTCTCAAAATCCCAATGTAATCATTCAGTGTAAGCCAAGTCTAGTCTTATGGCTCAGCTCTATGCACCATTTCCTACAGTACGCACTGTAGCTACTATCATTAAGGTAGTAATTCAACAATGCATAGTAAATAAAAAAATATGAACTTTAACTCTCCTCGCTATTCTGTAAAATTCAGGGGCTGTAGAAAAATGTGATATTAAAAAATAGAAGTATACCACTGAAATGCAGTCGAAGGCCCTGACACAGTGTTATTTTCTGTTATGTAGTTTTGTTCTGTATGTCCTGTGAGTCATATTCTTCTCTTGGCACTCATACCTCATTATTCTGAAGTCAGGTAAGTTGTTGCAGTTTATCTCATCTTTCTTTAGTAGTTTGAATTCTGAAATAATAGCATGCCAAAGAATGGACTCTGACCACACAGGAGAAAAGCAATTGAAGAATTTTGTCAAGAGTTGGACTTATTAGACACATACCTTAGGACTGTGTGAAAACATTTAATGAATGCTCTAAGTGTGTCCTGAGAGCCACAGGAGTCCCTTAGATGTGGGAGTAGCAAAGCACAGCTCAGGAGTTCACAGCAGGCTGCCCACACTTACCGAAGAGGAATAGACATGCATGAAGGTGAATCCATGAGCACTCTGATTTCAGAGGACAATGGAGAAGTGTTATCAGTACCTTGTTCTGAAACATGGTTTGAAATATAAGAGATAGTGTAGGTAAGACTTCTTTTCAATATTTCCCATTTGGACAAATTAGGAATGGCTAGACACATGAGGAGGGAAAACAGAGCAATAGAGAAAAGATCACACTCCTCTCTGTGTTTCTGCAGTTTAGATGAACATAGGAGTAGGAGCAGTTGTCGAAGGATGTGGGCTGTGTTTTGTTTGAAGACAATGTGTGTGCAATATCGTCAAAGTAGAGTAGAACATACAACTCACTCTTTAATACCTTGCTATTTTCAGAGGAAAGAAACTAAATATGAGTCTGAAAAGCATCTATTTATAAACTGACCTTCTTATTTATTGTACTTTGAAATACTATTCATACTATTTTTAAAAATTCACTTTTAGGTATTTTGAGTCATGGAATATAAATTTGTGACTGAAAATGTCTGATCGTGACTAGGGAGGCTGAGACAGCTTGGAACTCCTTTGTGCTAGTGAGCATGTATTGTTTCTCTCTGCACCCTAAAATTTACCCTTATATCTCATAAAGCTTAATAAATGTTACACTGACATTTTGATGAGTAACTGACATCCTTTGAAAAATGGAGAAGCATCTCAGTTGTAAACTGCGAGGTGATTCTGCAGCTTAAACAAGAGATGAAGACAAGCTCTGTTCTGAACAATAATGACTAAAGTTTCCTTCATTTAAATGTAGTCATTACACAAACACCTGTAAAGTAAATAAATTGATGTTACAATTCCTTAAAACTTTCATCAATATTTAATGGAAATGCATAGCTTGTGAGAATTTGTATATGCCGGTATTTTATATTAATACTATATTAATATTTTATAATTAATCGATTGTATTAATTAAAATTAATATTAATGGTAATGGTGATTAGTGTTAATTAGTAATAACATACTAATTAATTTTACAAGCATTTTATATATTTATTTTTATTCTTTCAGTATTTCACTCATGAACACAATGTGTTTTGATCATACTCACCACCAACTCCCTTTCTCCTACTTTTCCCAGGCCTTACTACCACCAACTTCACAGTATCTCCTTATTTCGTATTAACACACTATGTCTAGCTACTGTTGTATCTATATTGCAAGGAGCATGAGAACCTTACCAGAGACATAAAGTAAAAAAATAATAATAATTGTGTCAAATACATAACATAAATATATGGGGGTTTGTTGATTGTGGCCATATTGAATTCTAGACATATCTATTATCTTGATCTAAAGGGAAGTACTAACTAACCAAATCATTTGATTTTAAAAACACCATTGTTAGATTATTTTTATAGATTTCCCTTATTTTGTGTATAATATTTATATCTATAATTATATAGAAGAAAAATACAAACTGAAATGCTGTCAGATATTAAATAGTGGAGATGGTAAATCTAATAATACTTATTAATGATAATAATGGTATGTCCTCTTCTTTGGTCAAATATCTGTACCACAAAATGATATGTGTGATCCTTTTGCACTTAATCAAATCGAACCTATAAATATTTGTCACAATTAATATACCAAAACATTACATATGCTACAGAAATGCATTCTCCATGTGGACACATGATACACTATAGTTTGCATATATGAAACTTATTGTCTGGCAGATCAGTGAATTTGTACCAAGCATTTAAGGAACCTCACAGACTGTGTGACCTGTACTCTGAGTTAGTGGATAACTACCAGATATTTACTTAAGACTGAATTTAGGGATAAATTCAGATATAAGCTAAAAGCTTGAGAAACTCAATTATTAGGAATACTTAAATTACCATGAATTAAAAATAACTTCTCTAAATAGAGGAGGGCAGCTTTGTAATGATTTCTAGTTATTGGATGAATGGTATGAGGGAAAAAATGAAAATTACTACCAAGGCTTTATCTTTGACCAAACGAAAGGTAAAGGTTTCATTTTCTCATAGGGCAATGATGGATGGGAGTGTTTCTTGAGCTGTCCAGCATATAGAAGGGAATGCAGGGGTATGATGTGGGCACCAGATCAAATGCACAAACCAAAGATCATTAACAATGTTATTTCCTAGTTTATGTTCTCCAGAAACAGAGCTTGTGGCAGAGGCTCAGAGAAAGAGTCGGTAAGACCTAAGTTTGCGAGGCAGCCCAAACGAGACAGGGAGAGAGAGTGTGGGCACCAGACTGGTGTTCTGTAGATAGAAGAGGCCTTGAAGAAGTGCAGTTTCTTTTATGGATCTTCATATAATTTTTTTAAAAAGGTAAATAGATAAATAAGCCAAAGGTAACCTACTTGGTATAATAGACTTAGAGAAAGCAAGCCAGTGGACATGTCTTTGAAGGTCTTATCTGGACCCTGATACTGTTTTGCTTTCTGTCTTCTGTCGTCCACAAAGTGAATAATCTCACCCATTGAACACTCCTAGAGTCAAGAAGTTCTGCACAAAAGTGTGGGTCAACTAGCCACAGATGGAACCTTCTGTAACCCAGAGCCCAACCAACCTTCATTCTCCAAGTTGTTTAGATCAGGTATTTTCTACCAGTACTGAGAGAAGTAACTAATAGTTCACTCCACCAGATTCTGGTGGCAGTAGGTAATCCATTTTGTTTCTTTGTATCTACCCTCCAGTCTCTGATTCCATCTTCTGTATCCTTATCCTCTCCTTGGGGGTCTTCTCTAAGGAAAAAAATGTCACTTGATGTTCCATTGCAGAATGATCTCTTAACAACCACTATATTTTGATGCCAGCTGGATATATTTTATTCCAAATGTGGTCAAATTTTTCTTTGTGGTGGATATAAAATTTGGAGATTATATGCAACACTTAATAGTTTAATAATGCTAAATTGTACTCTTATTAATACTTAGATGACTAGTGATAAATTACAAATTTGTTTCTTTGGAGTTTGGGATATTCATATTACAAAAGTTTTATAGAACATATATGATTCTTTATAGCTGAGTATACACACTCCCTTGTATCTATAACCACATTTATTTATTCATTTATCCAGTGATGGATATCTAGGCTGATTCTATATCTTAGTTATTTCTAACAGTGCAATAACAGTAGACACATGTGTCCAGATAGCATTGTGATAACCTGACTTAGATTCCTTTGGTTATATACCCTGCAACTCTCTGTTCATTCTGAAGAAAATAATATCAATTTATCTTTTGCAGATTTTGAATCATGAATAATACAATAATAATTATTGCTATTTGAATATATCAATTATTTTTAATTATTTTTTAAATATTCATTTTACATCATGCTTTCTGACCCCTCCAGGTCACCTTCCAACAATCCTTCCCTCATCCCCCCCCCTTCTCCTCTTAGCGGGTGGGTCCCACATTGGGGATCCTCCCACCCTGTCAAATCAAGTCTCTCTGTTGCTAGGGGCTTCCTTTCTCACTGAGGCCAGTCAAGGCAGTCCAGCTACAAGAACATATCCCATATAGAGGCAACAGCTTTTGGGATAACCCCTGCTTCAGTTTTTTGAGACCTAACTGAAGACCTAGCTGCACTTCTGCCACATATGTGTGGAGAGGCCTAGGTCCAGCCTGTGTATGCTCTTTGGTTGGTGATTCAGCTTCTGAGAGCCCCAAGGGTCCAGGTTAGTTGATTCTGTTAGGTCTTCCTGTGGAGTTCCTATCCTCTTAGGGGCTTCAAACCTTCCTCCAATTCTTCCATCAGAGTCCCTAAGCTCCATCAACTGTTTTTCTGTGGGTGTCTATATCTTTTTGAGTCAGTTAGTGGGTGGAGCCTCTCATAGGACAGCCATGCTAGACTCCTGTCCTTAAGCATAATAGAGCATCACTAATAGCGTCAAGGATTGGTGTTTGGCCATGGGGTGGGTTGGAAGCTGGGTCAGTTATTAGCTGGCCATTCCCTCAGTCTCTGGTCAATCCCCAATCCCTACATTTCTTGTAGAAAGGATAAGTTTTGGGTTGAAGGTTTTGTGGGTGAGTAGTTGTTCTTATTGCTCCACTGGGGTTCATGCCTGGCCAGAGGAAGCAGCCTCCCCAGGCTTCATATCCCCAATGCTGTGAATCACAGTTAAGGATACCCCCACTGAGTCTTGGGAACCTCCCCTATCCCAGGTCTGAGTCTCTTCCTGGAGATGTTTCCTAGTCCCCCCATAAGTTGCAGATGCTCCACCATCCCATAAAGACACTCGGTCAACTATTTTCATAGCAGCTTTCTTCGTTATAGCCAGAAACTGGAAACAACCTAGATGTCCCTCAACTGAAAAATGGATAAAAAACATGTGGTACATCTACCCAATAGAATACTATTCAACTGTAAAAAACAAGGACCTTGTGAATGTTGCAGGCAAATGGATGGAACTACTGAATATTATCCTGAGTGAGGTAACCCATTCCCTAAAGGACATGTACTGCATGTATTCACTTATAAGTAGTTATTAGCAATAAAACACAGGATGACCGTGCTATACTCCACAGACCCATGGAGCCTGAACAGGAAGGAGGGCACAAGCAAAGATGCTTGAGTCTTACTTGGAAAAGGGGAATGGAAGGCAGATGGAGGAAGGGAATGGATGAGAGAGGGGATGGGGAGGAGTGAGAGGGTGGGGAGTTTGGTGTGGGGAGGGGGAGAGGGATGGCCAGACGTCCCTGAAAATGAATATATTGATTATTATAACTAAATACTCTTCAAGTTACATTGATAGCCTCATTTTAAAATAAGTCATTTATAACAATGTAAACATAAGAAATTTAGTTATAAGTCAAACCTGTGGAGTACTGGAAGTCTTAAGAAAGGATGAATAAAAATACTTATATCTAAACCACTTCTCAATAAAAGTATAAAATGAAAATAATAAAGTTTAAATATTCATATAAACTACATATATTTCAATCACCTTGGTTTTGTCAAATTTTATGTTATAATCTTCATAACTTACATAGCTTTGTCCCATGAGCCTTTTGGAACACTGGTAAAAGCCTAAGGAATATATTGAATTTAATTACCAATATTTGCACAGTAACATTTTTGCAGAAGCTCAGGGAATTGTGAAGTTGCTCTATCCTTTAAAGATAAATTTGCTTCACATTCAAACAACATTTGCTACTGTGTTTGAGACTCCACTGTATCCATAGCTACAGCATGGAACTTGCCCTTGCCTCTTTGCTTGTAATATACTAAAGGGTAACATTACAGAGAATAATTTTCACTGAATATACACTCATAGAAACACGATTTTTACTTCACTGTCAAACTATATGAAACAGAATTCATAAAAAGAAATTTTCTTGAACTGAAAATTAGTAAGTAATACCTTACATGTTAAGTATCTCAAAAAAAAAAATGAAAAGAGGGAGACAGCATAATTCTTGGTCTTTGTGGATTTGGTCTTTCTGAATTACATGATATGTCAGTGACATTTTATTTAAATAAATGTTTGTAAATTAGGATATACCTTGTTGATGCAGAAATCAGTTACCTAGTTTGACTCTTTCTTTTTAAAGATTTATCATTGTTATTTTTATTTATTCTCTTATTTAATACATCCCAGCCACATTTTTCTTCCCTATTCTTCTCCCAGTCTCTCCCCCTCCCCTATCCCCATCCATTTATCCTCCATTTCTCTTCAGAAAAGGGCAGGCATCCCATAGATGTCAACCAAACATGTCATATCAAATTGCAGTAAGACTAGGCACCTCCTCTCCTATTAAGACTGTATTAAGGTATATGTCAGTTGGAGGAAAAGTTTTCCAAAAGCAGGCAAAAGTGTCAGAAAGAGTCCCTACTCCCATTGTTAGAATTTCCATAAGAAGATAAAGCTACACAACTGTACCATATATGCAAAAGGCCTAGGTCAGACCCATACAGGCTTCCTGACTGTTGGTTCAGCCTCTATCCTTATGAGCCCTGGTTAGTTGATTCTGTGGGTTTTCTTGTGGTGTCCTTGACTCCTATTGGCTCCTACAATCCTTCTTTTCTCTCTTTTGTAGGATTCCCAGAGCTCTGAATAGTGTTTGGCAGTGTACTTCTGCATTGATTTCCATTGATTGCTGGGTGAAGACTCTCTGATGTCCATTGGGCTATGCATCAATCTATGAGCATAGCAGATTCATTAGGAATCATTTTCTTAACTTCTTTTTTGAAGCAATACTTTTAAAAATATTTTCTCTCTCTTTTTCCATTTCTAAAAATTCTGGGTAAAGAGTTATGTTCTCTCCTACAAATTCATCTTTAATTCTGTATCTGTCATTATTAAATTCCTTGTCTTTTCTAGTCTTTTTAGGTATTTTACATTTGAATATTTAGTCTGTTGATATAATAGATCTTGATCATACTCATCCACTACTTCCTTATCCCAACTTTGTTTAGTGTTTTTCATTCTTTTTCATATCCTGTATTTGTTGTTTGGGGTTTTCTTGGCTCTTGACTTCCAATTAGTACTTTCTATATGCCCAAGAGTGCATGACCACGCACTGGGGTATGAGTAGCCTACCAGTATCCACATTCCTGTACAGTCATCGATTGCCAATACTTCATCTGATAGGGTCTAGGTCTCCGAGATCCCAACCATTCTAGAATATTTACTGACTCCTTCTTATTCAGTTCTTAGTCAAGTAAACCCTGTTTTGTTTTTGTTTTTTATTTTTTAAGTTGATGTGTGAAACATTTAGACCATGTCCAAAAATCAGCATCTGCAGCTTTTTCTCTTCATCAGTTTGTTCTTATATTTTCTGTACCCTCTTCAGCAAAGTTCCCCTAGCCTTGAATGGTGGGAGGTTGATATAGTATAGATGACCCACTGACAACTGAGCACTCACTGTTACTTACACATTTGCACTTCAATGAGTTACATGTCTGTGAATAAATACTTAGCCACTGTAATGCAAACTTTGTCTAACCAAAGTTCAGAGCAGCACACATTTATGGTGTAAATATAAATATGAATTCAGTTTTACAGTATAACTATTTAGCAAAACAGCAATAGGTTTTTCCGTTTAGATTTTTCTACCATAGGACATGACCAGGTACCGCATACCATAACAGACATTAAATCCTTTCTGAAGAGCAGGCCTCTCATCCAATTAAAAAACAGTTTGCTTATCTATAAGCCATTATGCCACCATTGGACCAGGTCCACCATTTGTCTTGTCTGCAGGTCAGTCCTACAGTGGGAAGGGCCCAGCACTGAATAAGACCATTGAAGATAATTTCTTTCAGCAGCCTTCTGGCACTATGAAAGGTAGCCAGCAAGGAGAGTTTCCTGGTCAATTCAAGGTTAGTTTCTCCATGTCCAGAATCCAAATTGAATAATGTCTTCAGCAATAGGGCCTTTCCATGTAGTTATAATAGGAAACCAGAAGTAAAAGAAGTTGCCTATGTTGTTTGAGTTACTGATATAGCCTTCCTGACCAATATTTTATAGGGTTTCATCTAGGGCTAGGCACTGGGATTTTATTTTAATAATTTATGCCTTCTAGAAATGGTATTGTTCACACTTGTATACTTTTTTAAAATCCCCATCTATATTCTATAAATACATATTATAGATAAAAATGTTCTATGCAATTAAAATTAGCTTACAAAATAGTGATTTTTCCATAGGTTTCTTTGTGTATCAATAGTTTTGACTAATTCTCCCCATTTTCTCTAAACCATAATATCCCCATCACCACTGAATCCTTTAACCCCAAGTATTTGTCTTTTCTCCCTTCATGTCACGTATATGATTTGTTTTGTGGGTTGGAAGATCTTGCATGTCCAACTTGTGTTTTCTCGAGTCCTTAATTTGGGTTAAACCCTCTGCCGGTGCTTCATTGTCTCATCTCCAATTCTTTTCTATGATCTCATGCCTCTTCCCCAGTATTCCACCTTTATTTTTATTTTTATCTGTATTTTATTATCCTTACTTCCAGTGAGCATCTACTCACCACACTGCAATAACCAATAATTATTTTCAACATGATAATCCAGAATCACCTGAGGGACAGATCTCTGGGCATAGAATCTCATGGTAGATTCCCTTACTCACTTTGACTGAGGTGATACTGGTTGTGGAGATAAGGTTTTGAATTCATAGTCCTTTGCTTCCTGACTGTGGCTGAGAACAGCTGTCTCACATCTTGGCTTCCATGCCAGGATGGACAACATCCTTGACCTCTGAACCAAAGTTGCTTTTAATAGATTATGTATCACAGCAATGGAAAAATGAAACGAAGACATGTGCATTATGATAGCAGGACAAAGTGATTGGGCCTTATTTAAGCAATCTCATAAACAAAAAAAGACAGTATGCTACGGGGATGCATTAAATTACATCTACAGATTCTGTTTACTTTGTGAAAAAATAACCAGCTGATTGCTTAATATTAGTTTCAATTAACTCTTCAATTAGATATGAGCATATAAATAAGTAGCAAACAAAATAAAGCAGAAAGATCTTCAAGTATACCCAGTAGCTGAGAACTTTTATGATGAACTTTGTGGTTCCCACCAGGCAGGTGCGGATTCAGAATCTGGCAGATGCTTTTGTAGCATGAAAAGTTTGTTGACCATTAAAACCTGCCAGCTCTCACAAGCTTTCTAACTATTTCTGCCAGAAATCTCCCTGTGACTTCAGAGGCTAATGACTTAAGCATACCCAGCACTGGATGCACTGAAATGTCTTATAAACAAACATGGTTGTTCTTTAATGAAAAAGAAATATAGCCTCTGTGTGCCTTCATTCTCGTGGGGTGAAGAGATTATATTCTCAATTTAAAACCAAACACTATTATCAATATCCCTTGGAAGTTCTACTTAATTAAAATGCTCTACTCATAAAACCTGCCAAATAAAAACTTCCTTCAGTTTCTCAATTAACTGCATTTAATTAGAATTATATAATATGGAAAGGATCTGTTTGCAGCTTATCTTAATCAAAGAGACTGTGATTTGGTCAAAATAAACAGAACATTAGAAAAAGGTAATAGATACCAAGGAAATCAAATGTTCCTCTTTTTAAATTAACTCTCTGTTTAGCTGATACAAGGAAAGGAAAAGCTGTACTTAGTCTGGCTGCTGTGATTACACTCCTAGATTCCTATTTGCTACACATGTGTGCTTGTAGACAGCCATGGCTGAGAGCTACCCTGTGTTGCTTTGTGTTCTCACAGATGCTCAAGCCCTGTGAGGGTGTGTGTGGATGCACATGTGTGTCCAAGTCTAGGTCTATGTGGAGGCCGTAGATCCTCCGGTCATTCATACCTCAGATATGGCTCACAATCGTTTTCGCTCTTGCTCTCGCTCTTTCATTCCCCCTCCCTTCCCCTCCTTCCCTTCCTTATCCTCTCCCCCCTCTCATTTTGAGATCATGGATCTTAGTGACCTGGACCTCACCACATAGGCCAAGCTGGTTGGCCAACAATTCCAAGGGATCCAACTGTCATTGTTTTACAGTGCTGGAATTACAAGGACATGAACAACCCTTTTAAAATGAAATCTGGGGACCACACTCAGGTCCTCATTGTTGAAAGACAAGCACTTTGTGTAACAAGCTATCATTTTGACATTTGTATGTGCAAACCATTTAGAGTTTCTGGTCCCACAGTAGTTCATTCTCCTATGCAATTTGTTCATCCCACCCCACCGTTCCTGCATCCCCCTATGCTGGGACATAAAACCTCTCCAGGACCAAGGACCTCTCCTCCCATTGCTGCCAGGCAAGGCCATCCTCTGCTACACATGTATCTAGAGCATATGTATATGGATCCCCCAGGTACACTCCTTGGTTGGTGGTCTAGTCTCTGGGAGAACTGGGTGGTCAGGCCAGCCTATGTTGTTCTGCCAATGGGGTTGCTATCCCCCTCTATTCCTCCAGTTCTTCCGCCAGCTCCCTCACCAACAAGCAGCTGTTTTATAGTAGTAAGAAAAAAAATCAGAAAATCCAGTAAAAGTTTTAAAATGTTAAATGTCCTTATTTGGTAATGCAAACATTCATGTCATGTGACTTCTAAGTGATCACATGTGCATCATCATATCATTGCAAATACTACTGGTAGTTTAATTAATTAAATATACTATAAATTATATAAATTATAATTACTATTATAATTTATAGAACATCTGCCTGAGTATTATCAAGGTGAGAAGCAGAATTGGAAGTGTTTGATGAAACACTAGTAGCAGCATATTTCTCCTTACAAGAAGCAAATGGGCAGCACAAGCTTTACTAGCCTTGGCGACTGAGCAATACCAGTCAGTGTAGCTTTAAACACACTGATATGACAATCAGAGAAAGGTAGAAGTAAAAAGAGAAAGATTGACTCAGAAGCAAAAAGACAAAAGAAAGAAAAAATGGTCATTATTTTCACTAATGAGCTTTCAGGAATATTTTATTTTATCCATAATAATGGATTTTTATGAGTAAATTACATTTATTTAAGATAGATTGAAGGTCTGCTACATTCATTAATCATCTCTAGCTATCATCTCTAGTACTACAGAATCTCTCTATTTAATAATATATGAAGATGTATGTAATTGGAGTTCCATCTTTCTTTTCATTTTGTTTTATAAATGAAAGACACGGAAAAATAATTTGGACATCGAACTTCTATTTTCCTTCTTGCATTCCATTGCTAGATAGTTATATCTCAGTATG
Organism: Uromys caudimaculatus; assembly: GCA_028551405.1. Classification (NCBI taxonomy): domain Eukaryota; kingdom Metazoa; phylum Chordata; class Mammalia; order Rodentia; family Muridae; genus Uromys; species Uromys caudimaculatus. The sequence continues at coordinate 68,306,571 of CM052715.1, forward strand.
GATCAAAGTTGACTCAAATGAAGACTGAATACCCTAGATCAACAGTCAAACATAGAAATTGGAACAGGCAAATGGGATTGTGAGCTACCTCATTTATGCAGTCCAGACCTGATTTCTGCAACCTACAAAATGAAACAAATACTCAGGCTTGTCATTCATCTTCTCAACAGATATTAGAAACTGTCCTTAGGCACCAGTGTCAGGAAAACAACATACAACAGATAAAACTTATCTAGCTGGTTCTCTTCTTTCATTTCAGTTTAATACAACTTAAATGAGGAGAAAAAAAAAACCTAGCAACTTTGAGTGTAAAAATAGGAAGGCATTATTCACAAAAAAGAGGATACACTGTGAGAGCGAATATGAGTCAGGAGGGAGCAGGCAAGCATGAAGCTTCCAACAGTCACCCTGATTCTCATGAGCATGTGTAGGTGATGACCTCAGGCCTGTTTGCATCATGGTTGGTGGGTTCTGTTCCACTCGCCTCCACCTGTTCTGCTTCCCCCACACCTGGTCCCTCTCCCAGCCAGTCTCTGCTGTATACCACCTACAGCACGAGTCTATTCATAACAGTGTTTTTGCTACTTGGTAATTCTTCAGAGAGATCTTTAAAAGAGAGAAGATTGAAAGAGGCAGTAACTCTTGTGAGGTTTGCTAAAGGTGTTGCATTTGATCATCCCAATTTCTAATCCATAATCCATTTTCCTATGGTTACTTATTTAAGGTATCAATATATTTCAAATGTTCTTTAATTTGAGGTCAGTGATATAACTCAGAATCTGAATTTTGAACCTCTCAATGAATGTAAAACCAGATACAGCAGTGTCCACTTGCAAACTCTGGGCTTGCTGGTCTGCAAGCTCAGCTCCAGGGTTATAAAGACAACTTGTACTAAAAAAAAAAAAAAACACAGTGGAGGAAACCACATAAAGTTTACCTCTCACCAATACATGTACATGCATCTGCTGACAGAAAAAAACAAATCTCTCATCTTAAAGCGATCAAGAGATAGTTTAGTTTAGAAGCATTTTGAATGGCCATGGCTTTGTAACACAGATTTAGGTTGTTCAAAATTCTGCATTCCAATGTAGAAGCAATTTCATGAGGTTTTTACAGTTTTGCAGGAAAAGAAATTCATAAATCAAGGTAACTTTAAATGGTGGGTACATCAGAGAGGCAGGTACAGTGAGATGAGGGAAGCACTTCTATAGGCCAAAGTTGCTATCTGAGCTTTTAGGTTGATGGACACTAGTGGTCTCGTTTGTTTGTTTGCTTGTTTGTTTTTGACATTGCAGGATTCTAACACAGAAACAGTAAAGCAGTGGCTGCTCCAGGAGTCTAGTACTAGTCGACGATAAGGTAACTAACAAGTCCTTGAACCTTCTACATTCTAAGTTTCCCACGGTAGTAAAACTGTAATTAGTCTGTCACTCTCTACTTCACTCTCTGCAGACAAAGCTTATTTTCAGAAGTTTTCATTCACATACCTGCACACACACACACACACCAGTACACACAAACATACACACTCATACCTGTACTACACTCAAATACACACATGCACACGCACATATACACACATGCATACACACATGATACACATATCTTTTACATAAGTCTGGAGATGACTTTAGGAATTCTGAAATTATTATTTTCTGTGTTGGAAGCTACAAATACACTTTAGAGGCACATGCTACTCACAGAAACTTAGAGGAGAATTTTAACAGCACAGTAATTCACTCTTCCCTGGTGCCATCGCAGAATGTCAAATTTAGCGATAAGCTTGCTTGCTTATATTCACGATAACCTCAAAACCATCTCATTCTGCTCAGGACAGATGACTTTATAAAGACTGATACGAAAATACTATACTTGCTGTGGATTTGCCTCTGGGCTAATAGTATAATTAAAAATGGGAACATCTTTATGTTTCTTCTCTTTATGAATTTATTCATATACTTTTGTGTGGGAGGTATATGCCGCAGTGTACTGTGCAGAGCAAATTGAGAGAGTCACTTATCTCCTACCATGTGGGTTCTTAGGATCAGACTCAGATCACCAGTATAGATGTCAAGAACCTCTATCCTTGGAGCCAAATGCCAATTGCCCAGTGAATTCTTATCTCAAAATATTTCTTAGTGATAATCATACATGAATATTTAAAAATACACATCATCTCTATTTTGTATTTTATTATCTTAGAAAATTATTGATTTTTTTAATGATTAGATGATGAATGTATTAGTACATTCACTTGTTTATTCAATTAAACAAGTGACAACATGGTGGGTACGCAGTATCATCTAATATTTAAACATAGATTGTGCAGCATGAAGTAGAGTTGGAGTCACTGTGAATCATTTAATGTACTGGGTCCACCTGGAAAACAAGGAAACCAATGAATATATGTAGATTATCAAACTCCTTTGCTAGTACATGATAATTGCTCTGAAGGAGGCATGGCACCTGATCCTGTGTTTTAACATAGGTATATAAGAATATACATAATTTATTTTGTGTGTACGCCTATTTCCATGCCCATGTATATATAAATGAACACATGTCTACACATACTTGCCTTGTGTGTTCTCTTAATTAGGGTTTTATTGCTGTGAAGTTGCATGATCAAGGCAACTCTTATAAAAGAAAACATTTAGTTGGGGCTGGCTTACAGTTTCAGAGGTTCTGTCCATTATCATCATGGTGGGAATCATGTTAGCATCCAGGCAGATATGGTGCTTGAAGAACTGAGAGGTCAACATCTTTATCCATAGGCAGCAGAAGGCCTTTTGCAGAGGGCCAAGAGGAGGGCCTCTTCTACATTGGGAGGTGCTTGAGCATAGCAGGTCAAAGTCCACCCCCACAGTGACACAGTTCATCCCACAAGGCCACACTTACTCGAACAAGGCCACATCTACTAATAGGTCAACCAAAGTTAAACCACCACATTCTATTCCCTGGCCTCCGTAGACTTGTTCACATGAGTCTATGGAGGCCATATCTAGCCATACCTCCTAATCATGCAACTTCCCATGGACCATGCATATTCAAACCACCACAGCTGTCTTTCTCAATCACTCTCTACTGTCTTTTATGTTTGTTTTATAAGATCAGTTCTCAGTTATAATTGGAGCTCACCAAACCTTCAAGCCAAAATTTATCTTATCTACAAGATGTGCAAGGATAAAGATGGAACAGAAACTCAGGGAACAGCCAAGCAATTATGCCCCTACTTGAGACCCATCCCATGTGAGTGAGTCAACCCCTGACACTATTGATACTCTGCTATGCTTGCAGGTAGAAACCTAACATAACTGTATCCTGAGAGATGTCATCTAGCAGTGGATAGAGGCAAATGCAGAGATCCACAACCAAGCATCAGGTGCAGCCTGGGGAGTTTTATGGAAGAGTAGGGAATAGAATTGAGCAAACTGGAGAGGGCAAAGACACTACTAGAAAACCTACAGAGTCAACTAACCTGGGACCATGTAGCTCACAGATGGACCACCAACCAAGGAGCATACAGGGGCTGTACCTAGGCCCCGTACACATTTGTAGCAAATGTGCATCTTGGTCTTCATATAGGTCTCCTCACAAGTAGAGTGGGGAATGCCTTGGACTCTGTTCCCTGCCACTGGATTCCCTTCCCTTTACCTGTACCACCTGGTTGGGCCTCAGTGAGAGAGGATGTGCCTAGTCCTGCTGGGATTAGATGTCCCAGGGTAGGTTGGTACCCAAGATGGGCTCCCCCTTTGCTGAGAAGACATGGAGGGGGACATATTTATAAGGGTGGGTGGGACTGGGAGGAAAGGGACTGGGTTGTGACTAGGACGTAAAGTGAATTAAAATAATTATTGAAAAAAAATGAAGGCTCAATGTCTAGTAAGCCGGGTGATCTGCCTACCTTAATCACCTCAGCACTGAAATTACAAACAAAATTCTACCATGCCAAAAATATATTCTATAACATAAACTCAGAGTTTTATGTAAGTACATCAATCACTTTAGTGACCGAGCTTCTTCCACAGCCTTTATCTAAGTCTGGGGCCTTTCAAAATTCCTCCATCTGTTTTAGAGTGCCAACTGGTATTATGATTGTGCAGGTCTTGTTTGCATGAGCACACTAAGATTTAGTGGATGTAACTCCCTACCATAAAAAGAATGTACCAAGTTGTAGCAGATACGATGGTACACTGGCTCTTACACTCTCTCTCCTCCTTAATGTGTAACCTTGAGCCTTAGGTGTAGAGCTTCTGCTGTTCTCTTTATGTTGATCAATTGTAGATTCCCTTGATCATGTACATCTGCAGTAAAAGGAAGCTTTCTTGACCATGAGTGGGAGATTTACTTATCTGGAGATGAAAAGTTAAGTGTTTAGATGATATCCCTACTACAAATGAAGAACGTCCCACTTTCAAACTGTGTGTGTTTAAAAGTTCAGGATGCCCACCCAGCACTTGGAAGGCAGAGGCAGATGGATTTCTGAGTTTGAGGCCAGCCTGGTCTACAGAGTGAGTTCCAGGACAGCCAGGGCTACACAGAGAAACCCTGTCTGGAAAAGAAAAAAAAAAGTTCATGATGGATGTTAAAGTGGATACACATGTAACGCATTGTATGTGTGGAGATCAGAGAACAAGCTTTAATATCAGTTTCCACGTGTCAAAAGCAGCATCTGTTGTAGTTAACTGCTGTGTACTCCTGCTATCTGCCCTGCAAGTTTTAAGGGATTCTCTTTCATCTGCCTGTCATCTGACCCTTAGGAACTCTACTGCATCCAGGTTTATATGGCTCACGGAGACTTGAACTGCTGTCTGCACGCTTAGGTAGCAATCTTCTTGAATACAGCAATGATATATTCAAGGAGCCATTTTCCTATAACAGGATTTCATTTTATGTATGTCTCTCATTTTCTTTACTCATTCATTAGCTGACCGTTTTGAAGACAACATTTTGAAATAAGGAACAACCAGTAATATTACTTCAAGGACAGTGCACATTTTTATAAGAACCTCAGAAGTGAAGTGGCTTCGGGTACAAATTTCTGAGCTGGGAGTCCATGTATTTACCGGTCTTCTGGATTCGTACTCCTACCTCACTCTGTAGGCTTTGCCTTCAAGAACCTGCTGTTGAAATCTAGAGGTCATAGCAAGCTTGGATCAGAAAATAAGTATCAGAAAAGAATGCAAGCTTCCTTCCCACTTTTTTCAAAGACAATGTAGCCTTTTCCTAAAAAGCTCATGAAATCTAAACCAGACAGAAACTCATGGCCAGTGCTTTAACCAATAGCGCCTTCAATGTAAATATTTTATGAACTGAAATCTGAACAAAGAAATAAATTCCTGCACAAAATCAGGTGATTCAGTGCAAAATGGAAGATTCAGGATGGAACAGCAATGACTGAATTGAAGTCGATATCACAGCCATCAGGGACTGTTCAGCCATTTCCTTACAAACCCAACTTCCACTCCTACTTTTCAGAAATACACATTTCAGGTTAAGATCCTGTAACCACATATCCTAATTCCAACAAGTCCCAAATTATCTTTCTAGGGCATATATACAAATCATTTCTACTCTGTATACCCAGTATATAAATATGGAGAAGGGGTAGGAAAACTAAATCAAAAGTGACATTCATCAAATCATAGAGAAAGAACAGAAGGGCCCAGCTTTCAGTGGAAAGGTGTATGATGCTTCTGCCAGAACCCCGTCCTCTTGCCCTGCCAGAGACTGACTTCACAGGAGCGTGTGCTTCATGATTGCTAAGGAAGAGGTGAGCGGCACTCTGAAGATCCTAGGCCAACACTTGCTCCCAGGAAGGAAAGTAGGAGGAGCAGGGTTTGATAGGGCACAGCAATGCTGAGAACTGCTGCGGACACACTTTCTTTTTCTAAGCTTCATGCTTCGTTTTCCCATCTTTTTTTGAAAAAAACAGATAGCAAAAAAGATACATATATGAACTAAGTTAGGATCCACTGGATTATTCTGTTTGTAGAACAGAAAGTAAAGATGTTTCAGAATAAAGAGTATATTACACAGAAACCTGTATTATACGTGAAATTGATGAAATCCCTGAAAGCAGCATTCTTCAAAATAATACACACAGGGTCTAAGAGTCAGCTTGGAACTATCAACAGCAGCTGATTCCACAGCTAGTATCAATACAATCTGTTTCTTGAAAGGATACACTTACTAATGTAGAACTGCATACCCAGCAAAATTTTAGTTAGAAGTTATTAGTAGATAGCATAGCTTGCAGATATAAAAGCTATCAAAACTTTCTTCTGTCTTGCACATTTTGTTGAAAAGCTGTACATTCAGACACTACCACAAGCTAGAATAAGATCAATATAGTAATTATTTTTAACTTTTAAAAATTTTTGAAATTAAAAACAGTTACATCTTTCTCCTTTCTTTCTGTCAGCTCTTCCCACTTTCTCTACCTCAAACTAATGTTCTTTAGTTTTTTAATTGTTAACACACACATACACACACACACGTTTTTGTACTTTGATTGAAACAATTTTTCTATAACATTAAAGAGTACACTAGCATTTGTTATGATAAATACTTTGTCAGGAGCTGCATTGTTTCCGCAAGAAATATTTACTTATATGATGTTTTAAGAGAAGAAATAATTCAGTGCTTGGTAGTAGGTACTTGTCATCCTAGCACTCAAGATGCTAAATCATGAGACTGTTATGGCTCATGGTCAGCTTGTGCTATGTACCCAGTCCGGTCTGCAAAGAGGAGCGCTACATAAGCAGCCATCATTTGAGGGTTTTATATAATTTAGAAATTTAGAAAACTTGTAATAAAGTGAGATATCATCATTTTGGAAGTGACTCTTTCATAAAGCCTTCTCCTTGTACGCTCTCTTTCCAGCTAGCTATGGTGGTTATATCAAATCCTATTTGCTTTATTTCAACATAATTTAACTTGGAAAATTCACTTTCATATTTGTTTAACATCTCAGATTTTGTGTTTTACTTTGCTGATAATTGCAATATTTTCTCTCTCTCTCTGTCTCTGTGTGTGTGTGTGTGTGTGTTTGTGTGTGTGTGTGTGTGTGTGCACGCGCGCGCGCGCACGCGCTTTCACATTAGCTTTCTCTGATACAGTCTTAACCTTCCCTGAAATATATTATTAGAGAAATGTTCCAATAGATTCATATTCCAGAGAATAAACAAGCAATAGAAATCCTGTCTTCGGGAAACCTCAGCTTGGGCCACAGGGCCCCACAGCTAATAAGCGCCGGGACAAAGATCCCTCGCCAGAGATCGCAAGACCCAGCAGAGGGCCAAAGACACGCCCCACAGCTCACCAGGCCACAGAGACTGACCGCCA
>CM052715.1:68314417-68327722 GCA_028551405.1 Uromys caudimaculatus
AAAAATAAAAATAAAAAAAAAAACCTTAATTTAAAAAAAAAAAAAAAAAAAAAAAAAGAAATCCTGTCTTCTATTACAATATGTGTAAAGTTACTGACAATGACAATGATGTTCAGTTATACTAAGGATCTTAATTTTAGGAGAAGCTGGTAAATTTATGATTATAGGTAGTCTTATTAAATAATATATAAAAGCAGAAGGAATTGAATGGCTCTATCAATGTCTATTTTCTATATATCTCGAATAATCTACCAAAATAAATCGGAATTCGAGATACATATATGACATTATTTTGTTCTTCAGGCAAAATGCATACATTAGCTGTTAATAATGCTTTAAAAGATTGTGCTTCATATAGCATTTCATTTCTTCCAGTTCTGCTTACAGTGGCAGACTTTAATTTTACATTTGGTATCCCAGAAGAGTTGATCTATTCTCTAAGTACTCTGACCCATATGTGTGCAGTAATGAATCTCAAGCCATGGCCTAAAATAATAATAAAGTTTTAGTGAATATCTGAATATATTACAAAAAAGAAAGCTTTACTGTTAAGGGTAAAAAGAACAATATATTGCATCTTTATAATATGCTATGTTTGTTATACAGTAAAATCCCTCAAAAATTGATAGGCAGATACATAAAATGAATTCTAGACAAATAAAAATTAAGTATTGCATTTCAACTCATGGTCACTACTCAGAGCTTTTATCTCTGTCTATCTGCCTGTCTTTCTGTCATCTAAATTCCATTTATCTAACATGTCTCTCATTATCTTTTCACTATTATCTTACCACTCGCTTTTCCTTTATTAAAACTTTATCCAAGTTTAAGGCCTATTTATTTCATTATATGTATATGACTGTTTTGTCTGCATGTATATAACTACACTGTGTGTGTACCTAGTGCCCAGAGAAACCATGAGAAGGTGGTTTCAAATCTCCCAGAAGAACAGGTATTTATAATTGTAAGTCAGTGTGTAGATGTTAGGAACCAAATTCAGGCCTTCCACAAGAGGAGCAAATATTCTTAACCACTCAGGCATCACCTCACCCAGCCCTCCTCCTTCCGCATTTTAATCGATCAAATTTCCAGGTGATACTGTGTTAGTGTGTTTTCAAAGCAATCTGCACTGTGACAAAATATTTTAGTTAAGTTAGCCTTGTGCAAAACACACTGTGGCTGTGTATGAAGTGTTATTTTACTACAGCATATTGGCTCTTTATGAATTATCCTGACCTTCTCTCGCTTGCTTACAAATCTATTCCCTGTTTATTCAATAAAGAATCTTGAAAAAAATCAGAAGATCAAATTTATAAAAAAAATATAAAAGAGCCTATAGAGCTAGAAGCTTTCTAAAACACACATACACACACACACACACACACACACACACACACACCACATACACAGTACACCACACACACACACCACATACACACTATACCACACACACATACACACCACATACACACTATACCACACACACACACACATACACACGCCACATACACACTATACCACACACACATACACACCACATACACACTATACCACACACATACACACATACACACACCACATACACACTATACCACACATACACATGCACACACCACACATGTGTATATATGACCATGGGTTGCATACGCACTTGGAGTTACACTATAATAGAGGAACAATACCCATACTAGACATCATAGAATAACAAGCAAAAAACTCTATGGCAGAAAACAGTAGGTTCTTTTGGAGCTGTCGAAGACGCTGGAGTTCCCTTCAAGTCCTAAAGATCACAGTTTCTGATGCTATTGACTGATTGTCCTTCAGAACTTAACTGTAAGACTCTATTGTTGAACACACCATAAACTTGTGTCATACAATATTTAGAATATAGTAAAATTAAGCTGGTATTGGCCTACAAGATTCATTCCTTCTGTCCAGCTGTTATAAACTGGAAAATGCTATCCATGGCAGCAGAAGAGAAAACAACAAATAGGCCAAACAAACAAACAACCACATCAACTTACCCAGCTGTCATTCTTGTGAGCCTCAATAATAACTGGCCGCACTAGTTATTATTGTGATGGTGGCACAAACATCACAGAAAAAAACATCCACTTTCTGATTATATTTAGGTCCCATACCACAAGATGACACCTGCATCTAGCAATGTTATCAGGCTAAAAATCCATGACTACACATGTCATAGATCTTTGGTGAAAATCTATCCTTGTTCTTCTGGTAAATAGTGTTAAACCAACTCCTAATGATTTATCACAATACACATTGATTAACTGATATTTTAACCTGCATCAGAAAAGCTTCAGTTTGTAGTGAATGCAGACAGATATTCACATTGTAGAGAATAAGGGTTGCAGAATGTCCAGTTGTAACTGTGTCACATATAACATACTCCTCCCATGACTCAGGAATTTTTGCCAAAGGAGCAGAAAATCTGCATGAGGCTATAAGGGGAGCATGTCTTTTTGAGAAGTAGGGCAGCTGAATTCATAGCAGTTGTGGTGTCATTCACAAGACCTGTGCAAGCTGACGACAGACATTGAAGAAAGAAGCTGGACCCAAAGTCCCATCAGTAGCCAAATCCATTGGAGATTGTTAGATGTGGTTAGAGGGGAACTCAGTTTTCTCTAAAAGCATAGCCTCTGGTGAACAGTTTCCACACTTCAGTGGGAGACTAGATGTTAAAGAGTATATGGACAGTTCAAATTGGACTTGAAAAGACACAGGGTGAAGTGGATAGGGAAGGAAAGTAGAATAAGAACTTGGTATAATTAATATATGTATAAAATGTATACATAAAAATGTTATTTGTTCTTTGCTGGAGAAGCTTGCCATTTACAAAAACAATTAGAAAGATACTAAAAGCAATAAGAATAGAAAAATAGATATTTACTTAATAAAGCAATTGTCTTAACCATAGATTTAGGCAAGAAATGTATTTAGTATTGACTATTTTCCTAAGTTTTAAGAGCTGGCTTTATTTCAGCATTCTTTCAACAATAAGAATTTACACAAAATTTCATATTAATTTGAGGTACATGATGAATCATGCTGGTAGATGTTTAAATTTCAGTGGAAATGTCTCATTCAATTTTGGAAATAAACTTGTCTCATGGAACAAAGAAGATATTCGTGGAAACATATTGTTAAATTAGTTTGTCAAAAGCATTATATTCCACAATAAGATTTACTCAAATAATTGGGAATGTATTTATGAACTAAAGGAAACAGGACATTTCTAATTTAAACTAATTCTGATTGAATGTGTAGGCATTTTAGCTACACAAGACCTGATATGGTCCAAAGACCAATAGTTATAACAGAATAAGGGAAGTAGTTCTTGGCCCCTAGGTTGGTATGACAGGCCTGGAGAGACAAGTAGAAACATCCAGAAGAGAATATCAAGGACATTCCTGTGACTCAGAATTGAATGGTTTGACATGCCCCCCTCAAGTAAGTGCTGTAGACAAACTGCTAATAATCTACTCCAATATCTTCTTGTATCTTCAAGAAAATAATAGCCTACAAGACCCTAATATTGACGGTATAGTGTGAAATCAAGTACCAGGTTCTGGTAATAATGTGTGTTTATCTGAAATAGAGACATGACTTCCCCGTCAGAGTCAGATCTGATTGTAATTGAGACTTTAATTTAGAAGCAATGAATAGAAGTGAGGTCAAAACTGCAGAAGGCAAAGTCACTTTATCCTCAACAGTCCTTGCCTTAAGATATTAAATCATATAGCTGAGACCGAGAAAGACATTTTTAGGATTTAAGGGAACTGAGTTCAACATTCTCAAGTATATTCACCATGGAGACTTCATCATAGGATTTAATGGCTGACTTCTTTCTCTTCAGACTCCCTAAAAAGAAATATAAGAGGTATGGCTTAAACCAGGGTTTTAATTCTATTTTCTATCTGAAAGCTCTGCTGGCAACATCTTTAGTACCCATGAAGTTCTAGTGAGTTTGAACCTTCTCCAGTCCAAGCATTCTCACAAAGTGAGAGTTTGTAACCTATGTACAGTGAGCAATCCATGTCCAAGTTTTGGTCTCTGAGTTCAGATGCCAGGAGAAACAGTAGATATAGATTATTTTGTTTATATTTCTTCAGAAAAACTAACACCTAGAATATAGCATCAGTGTAATAACCTAAGTCCTTGGATGTTCTCTTTGAAGATACTGAAAGTATATTAGACACTGACCCCAGGGTATATAAGATAGTCCTGTAAGTTTTACCAAGCATGTCATTATTGTGGGAAATGAGTCCTTAACCCTGCTGAGAAGCCTGCAAGCCAAGTTAGAGCTTGCACAGCCTAATTGCATTGCATGAATGCTAAGGGAGGCCAGCTCTCTGCAGTCTTTGACATCTTTGACAAAAGTTGCTTGCATTCCTCCCTGTGGTGAGCCTAGTTTTAAAAGGACCCAGCAGCTTGAGACAAATCTCAGAAGACAGGTTTGTATTTACTGGTAGTTGATAATGCCACTTTACACTAGCATAGTAAGGTCCAAGCAGAACATCTCAATTCTGGATGTCTGACTTTCATGCTAAGATACACTAGCTTCATGAAATTAGTTTTAATAGCTTTTCTTTTTGTTATAAATATTTTTATTTATAAATATTATTTAAGAAAGCTAAATTGCCATATGACTAGTAATTGAATTGTCATAATGATCTCAAAGGGGGCTTGTGAGATAATTGCATGGGTAAAGGTACATTCTATGCAAGGCTGATGATCTGAGCTTCATCACAGAAAGACATGTGAAAAGGCTGAATACAGTTGTGTGCATCTGTAACTCCTACACTCCTGTGAGGAGGGGAGAGATAATAGACAGAAGCACCTGGACACTGTGGACCAGTGCACTTAGAGCAGACAGTAGCAGAAATAAGAAAAGACACTGACTCAAAAGGAAGAAGGAGAGAACTGACTCCTGAAAGTTGTCCTCTAATCTCACATACATGCTCTGGAGTGTTATATCACATACATACTAAAAATTAATAACATTAACAATTAAAAAGTCCTTAAGAGTTCTCTCTCTCTCTCTCTCTCTCTCTCTGCTTTTCATTTGCTCATTATTTAATCATTCCTGAATTTATTTAGATGAGATGACATATATAAGCAAGACTTATTTCCAGTTTTTTTTTTTTTTTTTGGTTATAGATATATTCAGGTGTATACACACTTGCTACCTCGTAACCTCACTTACATTGGGCGACAATGTCTACTCCTATATAAACAAGAGGATAGGTGTCTCCTCCTAAGGGAGAGGAAAACCAAATAGAGAGGTTTCTATATAAATAGTACCCAGTATGGTAGAAAGAATAGACAGGTAGGTAGTGCCTACACAGGCTGTGAGAGTATACATTGTAACACTAAGCTATGTTCCCTTTCAAGGAGATTCTATGATATACCATGCTATGCCTGAGCACAATTATGTATGTATAGAATTAGTGGAATAGTTATGTACAGTAAGAAGATTGAATATACCAACTACTCTGTCAATGAAAACAGAAGCTCATCCTCCATAAACACCTTAGAAACCAAACAACTGTCTTGAACTTCATAGAAAGAAATACCAAACAACAACCAGGGTTGAGTATCACACATGTGCTCCTTTGTCAATCATAATAGTCTTAACGTTTTTAGTATGTACTTGTTTATTTGTGAAATTTATGTGAGACCTAATTTTTGTTTCTTTTGATAAAAATACCAAGAACATGAACACATCTGACTGGACTCCAACTGTTCAGCATAATGCATTTCTTAATACTATAATTTAATTAGAACATTTCTTTCTTCCCTTTGTTCTTGCTGGCTCTCCCATATAACCCTCCCCACTCTACTTCAAATTCTCGCCCTACTTTTTTTCATTAATTGTAATTTGTATAGATAAATGAACACACATTCCTAAATATAAACTCTTCAGTCCATATAATGCTGCCTGTATGTTTTAAGAACTAATTATTTGCCTCTGAACAACCAATTAATGTGTTCTTCCCTTGAGAAGGCCATCTCTCCTGATCTTATCTTTCTTGAGTTGTCTTAGTTGTTTTGTGTAGGTTTGAGGCCTTCTGGGCTTTTGTCTGCCCTGTTTGACCTATTTTTAAAAATTTATTTATTTATTTATTGTTGCTTTCTGAATTTACTAGTTATTGCTCTGTTGTTACTGGCATCTTCCACGGTGCAGACCAAATTACCTTCTACTGAATGTATATTTTACATGCACCTTTATTCTTATTGCAACGGAATAACTTATTGATATACTATTGTCTCCAGTGTCTAGTAATAGTCTCTGTCTACAGAAATTTATCCAGGTAAGACAGAAATTTAAACATGCTTAGTTCTCTCTATTTTTTCAATTGTAACCTCAATCTTTTATGTCAACTTGATAAAAGTTGGAATTGTTTTTTAAAAGGAACCTCAACCAAGAAAATTCCTCCATCAGATTGGCCTGTAGGCAAGCCAATGTTACATTTTCTTAATCAGTGACTTATTTGGGATAGCCCAGCCAACTTTGGGAACAGGGGAGCAAGCTAGCAATCATCACTCCTCCATGGCCTCTGCTTCAGTTCCTGCCTCCAGGTTCCTGTTGAGTTCCTGCCCTGATTTTCCTCAATATTCAACATGAGAGTGAAAGGTGAAATAAACCCTTTGTTCCACAAATTGCTTAAGGTCATATTTTATTACAGCAATATAAACCCTGGCCTAGACACCTTCCTTTCTTGATTTTAAGTGAAATCTTAGATACTTGCACATTTTAGGTTCCAGAAGTTCAGAATTATAATATCATATCTCCACAGAGTCTTGGTATCCACTATTATATTTCAAAAGCTGGTTTCCAAATCTGACCTTTCACAGATCACAATTTTTTTCGTCACTTCACAGTCTTTAAAAGTCTCTATTTTACTAAGTGTTATTATTATAATTTCTGATATGTATTTTAGCCTGAAATATTTATTCTCTGTATGTTTTTATTTGAGTTCTTATGTCTCTTATGTTATTATTTACTTGAAATATTTCTTCAATTTATTATTATTTTACTCATCTTTTATGTTGAGACTCAAATGTAACCACTGATATTTACTTGCACATCTATCAATATGCTTTTCCACCATGATATTGCAGAAAAATACTTCAAGATGCTCATCTCAATAGAGATCATTGTTACACTTAATGTATAGTGTTTTTCCTCTGTATCGCTTAACTATCACTGTAAAACAAACTACTCAAAATCAATGGCATGGTGTAACAGCCAATTTACTTGCTTATGTCAGTAATGGCAGTTGAATTGATAACCTGAGGATAATTCCTCAGCCATATGTACCTGATGGATCTCCTTCAATAGTTCATCCATTTCTGGATGTCTATCATTATTTCATTGATAACATCAGTAGCAGTTGGCAAGGATACTTACTGCTCAACCTAGGGGGTTTTCTGCTAGCATGACCATTCTGTGCTCTTAGTAGTTACCATATTTAATGAGCTAAAATAGATGTCTCCACTGACAATAAAAAACATCTCACCAGCAGAAATAAAGCCCAAGTTTCCAAGTACTTGTGCAGTTTCTCTCTGTATCACTCTATCGAAAGTCCCAAAGTAAGTCACATGATCAAGCTTAGATTTAGGAGGTAGGAAAGTAAACTCTATAATCTTAGGAGGAAGAGCAGTCATGTTTTAAAGCATCAAGCAGACAGGGTGAGGAAACTAATTCAGATAGAACTGAAACTATTTGTACGCACCTTTATAACTTAGTCTAATTCTGTTGCACTTGTTTCTCTATGTGCATCAGTATCAGATGTGGTTCTCCTGTCAGGGTTTTTGTTTCCTGTGATATAACTCCTTAAACCCTTGGACCTAGCACCCCTCCTGGATGTGATGCTTATGTAAGGAACACAACAGAAGCAAAGCCAACCTTTTAGATTGTTCTCCATTTGTGTTTAGAGGATGATGGTTTGGAATGTGTCTTAGAAGAGAAACACAGTATTTTCTTCATTCAGCCCTACCCTGTACTGCTATCCCTGTAAGTGTTACTATTTTTTGCAGGTCTTCCTTCTTCCTTTGTAAATCTCCATCACTAGAAGGACTGGATGTGGTGTACCAGAAAGGTGATGAATTCTTGTGAGTTATCTTTAAGGCTCAGCATTATTGCCACACCCACCTGTCCCATGACTAAATGCTTGTACTGTGCATGGAGATCTGTACCATAGCCACACTCTCCTGTACCTTGACTGAATTATCATGTATGAGGTCTATAGTTTTGCAGTGCCACTTTACTCTACTATTCTTTCAATAGCACTTAGCTTCCCACTCATCCTCATGTGTCTAGTCCTGGGGCCTGTGAGTCAGAAGTGGTGGATTATGTTATAAGGCCACCATAATATCCCAAATCTTTAGTGCTGTTGTACAATAGATAAATAGAATACTTTCTATCCTTTGAATCTAAGTGAATATCTGGCCTATATTATCACTTGGATATGACAGAACTGACAATAACCCTGCTCTAGATGTATGCTTCCTAAGCGTTTACATTTCCTGTTACCTGTGCATCAGAAACTATTATAAAATGTGTAAATAAGCTTCACCTATTGTGTGTTGAGAAGCCATGCCATCTATGAAGCACTGGAGGGTGCAAATCATTGTAGGATATTGGAAGCAGGCATGAGTGACAGAGACACATGAGCATGTAGAAGCTTTCCTGCAGTTGATGGCACAGGATACACATAAAACACTGCAGGAAAAGGCTTCACACAGCAGAAGACATTGGGTTGGGGACTGAGCTGGAACTGATGGTCTGAGGGACTTTCAGGTGAGCGTTAGGGCTGAAAAGGCAATGCTAAATTATTTCTTTGGTTTTCTGAGCAAACCATGCACTGATTTCGATAATAACTACACCAGTTTGCACTTCTCAAAAACAGTGTGTGATGTTACCCTTTCTCCATATCCTTACTAGCATTGGTTGTTTGTGTTTTGATAACAGCTATTCTTACTGGAGTGAGATGGAATCTTAAAGAAGTTTAACTTTGCATTTCCCTGACATATAAGAGTATTGAAAACTTTCCAATATTTTTTGACAGTTGAGAATGGCTTATTGAATTAATCAGTTTATTTACAGAGTAAGAGCATTTGGGGGAATGAGTATGTTTAAATTTTGCCATTATTTATATATTCTAGATATGGAACTCTAAATGTATAATCATCAACATTTTCTCCTACTTTGCAGACTGTCACTCTGGTGGTTGTTTTCTCTGCCACACAAAAGATTTTTCATGCACCTCAATTTGCTAATTATTGAAGTTATTCATTATTCTAGTTCTATTATTTTCTGAAAATTTCTGTCAAGGCTTCTATATTGAAGTAAATGAATAGAAGTAGAAATGATACAAAATGCAAAAAGCTCCTAACCCAAAACATCCATGAAATCCAGGACCCAATGAGAAGACAAAAGCTAAGGATAATAGGTATAGAAGAGAATGAAGATGCCCAACTTAAAGGACCAGTAAATATCTTCAACAAAATTATAGAAGTAAACTTCGCTAACTTAAAGAAAGACATGAACATAAATATACAAGAAGCTTACAGAACTCCAAATATATTGGACCAGAAAAGAAATTTGTCCCATCACATTATAGTGAAAACACCAAATACACAAAACAAGAAAAGAATATTAAAAGCAGTAAGGGAAAAAGGTCAACTAACATATAAAGGTAGACCTAACAGAATTACACCAGACTTCTCACCAGAGACTATGAAAGCTAGAAGATCCTGGGCAGATCTCATACAGACACTAAGAGAACACAACTGCCAACTCAGGCTGCTATACCCAGAAAAACTCTCAATTACCATAGATGGTGAAACCAAAATATTCTATGACAAAACCAAATTTACACAATATGTTTCTACAAACCCAGCTCTTCAAAGGTTAATAGATGGTAAATGTCAACTCAAGGAGGGAAACCACACCCTAGAAAACGCAAGAAAGTAATCTTTCAACAAACTGAAAAAGAAGATAGCCACACAAACGTAAAAGTAACATCGAAAATAACAGGAACCAACAATCACTATTCCTTAATATCTCTTAACATCAATGGACTCAATTCCCCAGTCAAAACACATAGACTGACAAACAGGATCCATAAAGAGGACCCAGCAGTTTGCTGCATTCAGGAAACATATATCCATGATAAAGAGAAACACTACCTCAAAATAAAGGGGTGGAAAACAATTTTCTAGGCATATGGTCCCAAGAAACAGGCTGGAGTGGCCATTCTAATAGCCGATAAAATTGACTATCACCCAAAAGTCATCAAAAAAGATAAGGAAGGACACTTCATACTCATCAAAGGAAAAATCTACCATGAAGAACTCTCAATTCTGAACATCTATGCTCCAAATGCAAGGGCACCCACATTCATAAAAGAAATTTTACTAAAGATTAAAGCACACATTGCACCTCACAAAATAATAGTAGGAGACCTCAACACACCATTATCATCAATGGACAGATCTTGGAAACACAAACTAAACAGAGACACAGGGAACGTAACAGAAGTTATGCACCAAATGGATTTAACAGATATCTATAGAACATTTCATCCTAATCAAAAGAATATACCTTCTTCTCAGCACCTCATTGTACCTTCTCTAAAATTGACCGTATAATCTGTCACAAAACAAACCTCAACAGATACAAAAAGATTGAAATAATCCCATGTCTCCTATCAGATCACTACGGATTAATGCTGGTCTTCAATGGCAACAATAACAACAGAAAGCCCACATACACATGGAAGCTGAACAATGCTCTATGATAACTTGGTCAAGGAAGAAATAAAGAAATTAAAGACTTCCTAGAATTTAATGAAAATGAAAGTACAACATACCCAAACTTATGGGACACAAGGAAAGCAGTGTTAAGAGGAAAACTTATAGCTTTGAGGGCCTCCAAAAAGAAACGGGAGAGAGCATACACTAGCAGGTTAACAGCACACCTGAATGCTCCAGAAGAAAAAGAAGTTAATGCACCCAAGAGGAGTAGAAGGCAGGAAATAATCAAACTCAGGGCTGAAATCAACCAAGTAGAAACAAAAAGAACTATACAAAGAATCAACAAAACCAGGAGTTGGTTCTTTGAGAAAATCAACAAGATAGATAAACCCTTAGACAGACTAAACAGAGGGCACAGAGATAGTATCCAAATTAACAAAATTAGAAATGAAAAGGGAGACATAACAACAGATCCTGAGGAAATTAAAATAATTGTCAGATCCTACTACATATGCCTATACTCAACAAAACTACAAAATCTGGATGAAAAGGGCAATTTTCTAGACAGGTATCAAATACCAAAGCTCAGTTGGGATCAGATAAACCATCTAAACAGTCCCATAATGCCTAAAGAAATAGAAGCAGTCATTAAAAGTCTCCCAACCAGAAAAAGCCCAGGACAAGACGGGTTCACTGCAGAATTCTATCAGACCTTCAAAGAAGAACTAATACCAATACTCTTCAATCTATTCCACAAAATAGAAACAGAAGGAACACTACCCAATTCCTTCTATGAGGCCACAATTAGACTGATACCAAAACCAAACAAAGACCCAACAAAGAACAAAAACTTCAGACCAATTTCCCTCATGAATATCGATGCAAAAATACTCAATTAAATTCTCACAAACTGAATCCAAGAAAACATCAAAATGATCATTCATCATGATCAAGTAGGCTTCATCCCAGGAATGCAGGGATGGTTCAATACCCGGAAATCCATCAATGTAATCCACTACAAAAACAAACTCAAGAAAAAAACCACATGGTCATTTCATTAGATGCTGAAAAAGCATTTGACAAAATTCAGCATCCCTTCATGATAAAAGTTTTGGAAAGATCGGGAATTCAAGGCTCATATGTAAACATAATAAAAGCAATATACAGCAACCCAGTAGCCAACATCAAACTAAATGGAGAGAACCTCGAAGCAATCTGGCTAAAATCAGGGACTAGACAAGGCTGCCCTCTATCTCCCTATCTATTCAATATAGTAATTGAAGTTCTAGCTAGAGCAATTAGACAACAAAAGGAGGTCAAAGGGATACAAATTGGAAAGGAAGAAATCAAAATAACACTCTTTGCAGATGATACGATCGATCATATACTTAAGTGACCCGAAAACCTCCACCAGGGAATGCTGCAACTGATAAACAACTTCAGCAAAGTGGCCGGATATAAAATTAACTCAAACAAATCAGTAGCCTTCCTATACTCAAAGGATAAACAGGCTGAGAAAGAAATTAGGGAAATGACACCCTTCACAATAGTCACAAACAATATAAAGTATCTTGGGATGACTCTAACCAAGCAAGTGAAAGATCTGTATGACAAGAACTTCAAGTCTCTGAAGAAAGAAATCGAAGAAGAACTCAGAAGGTGGAAAGATCTCCCATGCTCATGGATTGGGAGGATGAATATAGTAAAAATGGCCATCCTGCCAAAAGCAATCTACAGATTCAATGCAATCCTTATCAAAATTCCAACTCACTTCTTCATATACTTAGAAAGAGCAATTCTCAAATTCATTTGGAACAACAAAAAACCCAGGATAGCAAAAGCTATTCGCAACAACAAAAGAACTTCTGGGGGAATCAGCATTCCTGACGTCAAGCTGTACTACAGAGCAGTAGTGATAAAAACTGTATGGTATTGGTACAGTGATGGGCAGGTAGATCAATGGTATAGAATTGAGGACCCAGAAATGAACCCACACCCTTATGGTCACTTGATTTTCGACAAAGGAGCTAAAACCAACCAGTGGAAAAAAGACAGCATTTTCAACAAATGGTGTTGGTTCTACTGGTGGTCTACATGTAGAAGATCCATTCCTATCTCCCTGTACGAAGCTCAAGTCCAAATGGATCAAGGACCTCCACATAAAACCAGATACACTGAATCTAATAGAAGAGAAAGTGGGGAAAAATCTTGAACACCTGGGTACAGGGGAAAAGTTCCTGAACAGAGCACCAATAGCTTATTCTCTAAGATCAAGAATTGACAAATGGGACCTCATAAATTTGCAAAGCTTCTGTAAGGCAAAGAACACTGTCAATAGGACAAAATGGCAACCAACAGATTGGGAAAAGATCTTAACCAATCCTTTGTCTGATAGAGAGCTAATATCTAATATATACAAAGAAATGAAGAAGTTAGACTCCAGAAAACCAAATAACCTATCAAAAAATGAGGAACAGAGCTAAACAGAGAATTGTCAACTGAGGAAATTCGTAGGGCTGA
>CM052715.1:68327822-68465001 GCA_028551405.1 Uromys caudimaculatus
ATGTTCATAGCAGCCATATTTATAATAGCCAGAAGCTGGAAACAACCCAGATGTCCCTCAGCAGAGGAATGGATACAGAAAATGTGGTACATTTACACAATGGAGTACTACTCAGCTATTAAAAACAATGACTTAATGAAATTTGCAGGCAAATGGATGGAACTTGAAAATATCATCCTGAGCGAGGTAACTCAGTCACCAAAGAGGAACATGGTATGTACTCACTGATAAGTGGATATTAGCCCAAAATTTCGGAATACCCAAGTTTCACTTTACAGTAACAGCTGGACTGAGAGTGAGGAGGAGTTGGAGAAGTGGCTGAAGGAAATGAGGGAGTTTGCAGCCCCATGGAGGGAGCAACAGTGTCAACTGGCCTAACCCCACCCCGGTCCTCCTGGAGGCTGGACCACCAACCAAAGAATACACATCGAGGGACCAATGGCTCGGACCACATATGTGGCAGAGAAGGGCCTTGTTGGCCATCAGGGGAGGACAGGCCCTTGGTCCTGAGGGTGTTAGAGGCCTCAGTAAAGGGGAATGTCAAGTTGGGAATATGGGAGTGGGTAGGCAGATGGGTGGGAGGTGGAATACCCTCATAGAGGCAAGGGAGGGGGAGGGGATAGGGGGGTTCCAAAGAGGAGGCTTGGAAAGGGGTAAACGTTGGAAGTGTAAATGAAGTATCAAAAAATAAATAAATAATTTAAAAAATATTTAAAAAAAAAAAAAAAAAGAAGTAGAAATCATTATGTTAACTGAAATAAGCCAATCTGAGGAAGAGAATAGCACATATCGCATTTCCTCTCAAATGCAGGCCTTAAATTTTAATCCTGGTATAGGTCCTAAACCAGAAAGAAAACAATGAGCTGTTTATTGTTTGTTTGTTTGTTTGTTTGTTTGTTTTGTTTTGTTTTAAAGATATTAGAGATATTATGTTATAGGAGAGAGTAGGTATAATGGTGGAAGAAAAGAACCTCTCAGGATGGTACAGGAAAAGCAGAGGGGTTTGAAGATACATAGGACAATAAGGATGTATGTGAAATCCAGATAGATAACTTAGTTCCTAAAGTTCTTGCCTAGAAAGCACTTCTGCCTAAGTTTGGATTCGCAGAATCCACTTAAACCCCCAGACATGCTGATTTAAGCCTAGTAGCAGTTTTGATATATGGGGAGAGAAGGGGGTGGAGACAGACAGATTCCTGAAACTCATTGCCAACCCATCTAGCCTAATCAATAAGCTATGGGTTCTGTAAGAGACTCCTCCAGACTTAGAGAAGGATGGAAAGAATTCCTCCTGATATTCTACTCAATGAATGATCCTCCATCTCTCAGATCTGCCACAATTCCATATCCAGTCCTTTAGCATAATTTGGCCACATTAGCTTGTGACAACCCCAACTTTCAGTCTCAGAACAGGACATGACCCACCAACCATGAACCTACAGTTACCTCATGTGCCACATCCAAATTTGCTGCCTAGCCAAGTCCTGCATATCTCACACCAGGACCTAACAAAGTAAGGCCAACTTATCCTCCTGCTGTGGTTTGAATTAGAAAGCCTCCCTCACCGATAGGTTTTTATATTTGAATACCTGACCCTCAGCAAATATAAGTCTTTGAGAAGTTTTAGAAAGCATAGCCTTGTTGGAGGAAATGTGACACTTAGGGTTACCTCTGAGGTTTCAAAAGCCAGTGCGGGCCCAACCATTTACTTTCTCTATCTCTGTCTTGTCTCTGTCTCTCTGTCTGTCTCTTTCTCTATGTTTCTCTCTGTGTCTGTCTGTCTGTGTCTCTGTCTCTCTCTCTCTCTGTCTTTCTCTCTTTGACTTTCTCTCTCTGTCTTTCTCTCTGTCTTCTCTCTCTCTCTCTCAGTCTCTCTCTCTCTCTCTCTCTCTCTCTCTCTCTCTCTCTCTCTCTCTCTCTCTCTCTCTCTCCCTCTCTCTCTCTCTTCCTGCAACTTGCAGATCACACAGTCTCCCAGCTACTATTTCCAGGGACTTACCTGCTTGCCTGCCTGCCTGCAACCACTGATGATCATAGACTATTCCTTTGACAATGTAAGCTAGCCTCCAATTAAATGCTTTCTTTTAAAAGTTGCTTCAGACATGATGTTTCCTCAATAGTAACTCTCTGAAAGAAGTTGTTCTAGGAGTGGTGTATTGCTGTGGCCAGTCTGGCTATGATGTTGTTTGGAGGACTATGAAAGACTTTGGGATTTACATTAGAAATGTAGTTTGACTGTTTGAGCAGAGCTAATGAGACAGCCTAGAAGTAAGAAAAAGAATAGCATTGAGAGAAATATGGATTACATAGGCACAGCTCAAGAGGTTTCAAATAAAAGATTATTACTAAGTGGCCTTGAATATTCTTTTGATATTTTGACAGAGAATGTAGCTACTATTTTGTCTAAATAGTCTCAGTGGCTAAATTGAATAGTTTTGAACTAGTATCATTGGCAAAGGAAACTTTTCAAGGCAGCTGAGTATGGACTATGTCCTGTGGTTATTAGTGTTCATGCTCATAAAGATCTACAATGAAAAGGAGCAAGCAAGGGCACAGACTATTACGAATGTAAGTATCAAACTCCAACTTAACAACAACAACAGTAAGTAACACACAACCTTCAAAAGAATATTATACAGAAACAAAAAAGAATATACATACATTCTAATCAGCAGTACATGGACATTATTCTGAAACAGAACACTTGTAAAGATACAAATAAAATCTTAACAATTTTAGAAAGACTAAAATAAATCCATGTATCTTATCTGACAATAATGCAATAAAACTTAAAATCAACAGAAAACAAATCTCTGTAAGTACAAAGACTAATGAACATTAAAGACTTATTGCTGAATGATGAATTGGTCAGAGGGAAATCAAGAAGTAAAAAATTTTCTGTAATTAAATAAAAATGAAACTCCAACACACATACACACACACACACACACACACACACACACACACACACACACACACACAAATCTCCATGACACAGTGAAAACAGGCCTACAAGGAAAATTAAAATTTATTAAAAATTATATTAAATTAAAATTTAAAAATTAAAAATCAGAAAGAGCACAAATGAATGATTTAATGATTCAATACAAGAATTTGAAAAAACAAGAACAGACCAAATACAAAACCAGTAGAGTACAAGAACTAATAAAATGATCTGAGTCCAAATTAATAAATATAATCATGTAAACTGCAAAAATATCATTGACCCTAAAGGCTGGTTTTGGGAGAAGATAAAGAAGATCAATAGTCATTTGTCCCAACTAACCAAAAGTAAGAAAGATAGGGCCCATATAGACCCAATCAGAAATGATCAGGGAAACATTACAGTAGACACTAAGACATTTCAGAATATCATCAAGTAATATTTTAAAAATACTTCATTAAGTTAGAAATTCTAAAAGGAATGAAGAATTTCTAGATTCAGCCAAACCAATGAAACTGAACCAAGAAATCAACAAACTAAACAGCTACAAAAAATGAGGAGATTGAAGCTCTTTATTTGTGTTTAGTGTTCTGACACTAATGAAATTGCTGGTATCCTGAAAATGGAGATTGGAATTACCCCAAAGAACTACTACTAAACAGGTTTACATACCCTTGTCCTATTTACCATCTTTTCTCCCCTACCTTTGGGCCCTGGACTAGATGGTACAGGGTGACAGAGCTTTGAGACCCTTTTAAAGTAGGTTTTGAAAAAAATCTAAGCCCACATAAGCACACATACACATACATATTGTATATATAAATGTAATAAATCATATAAATAGAATTAAGTAGAAAACACATGAATATTTCCATGAATGCCTAAAAATGATTTTGACAAAAATCCAACATCATGATCAAACTTTTAGAGAATTTAAGATGAGAGGGAACATACCTCAACATGATAAATGCTCTTTAGTGAAAAACAAACAAACAAACAAACAAACAATAAATAAAACCCACAGCCAACATTTTCCTTAAAGGAGAAAAACGTAAAGTAATCCCACTGAAATTGGGAATGAGATCAGATTTTCCACTGTCCTTACTCCCTTTTAATACTGTACTTGAAGCACCAGCTGGAAAATAATTCAAGAGGCTGTGGAACGGGAAAGAAGCAGGCAAACTAGAGAGGATGTGAGAGCATACCTGAGAGATCCCAAAATTTCTACCAGAAACCTAGAAATTATTAAAATTTCCTGTGTGATACTGAATTATCTCATTCTTCACACAACTCGAAAAAAAATCTGAAGTTCTTATAAAATAAAAACACAAACTAAAAAGACACTAGATAGCTAAAACAATCCTAAGCAGAAAAAACAATGTGGAAGGGATTACCATCAAAGATGTCAAGATATATCACAGGTTCATAATGATAAGACTACGGTACTGACATCAAAACAGATATATAATCCCATTGAGAAAAAAATTCTAAGACCCAAGAGTCTTAGAGTAAACATAACTATAGTCATCTAATATTTGACAAAGATGACAAAAACCTTGCACTGGACAGAAGAGAGTATCTTTAACACATGGTATTTGGAAAGCAAGATGTTCAGATGCAGTATGAAATTAGATCTGTATCTATAATCGTTCAAAACAACTCCATGGCTGTATGATATAAATGTGTGTGTATGTGTATATATATGTATATATATACATATATATGATATAGATCTATAGATATAGATACAGATACATAGGTAAATATAAAGTCTGAAACAGTGTAGTGGTTTGAAAGAAAATGGCCTCCATAAGCCCATTGGAAATGGCACTATTAGGAGGTGTGTCCTTGTTAGAGATGTGTCCTTGTTAGAGGAAGTGTGTCACTAGGGGTTGGCTTTGAGGTCTCAGATTTCAAGCCAGACCTACTGTGACTTTCTTTTTCTGTTGTCTGCTTATCCGTATGTAGAATTCTCAGTTACTTCCTTAGCACATTGTCTGCCTGCATGCCACCATGCTTCCTGTCATGGCGATAATGGACTGTAAGTCAACCCCAATGAAATGTTTTCCTTTATAAAAGTTCCTATAGTCATCATGTCTCTTCACAGCAATAGAACTCTACTTCAGACAGACAGTGATCGAGTAATAAGTATGGGGACATAGCTACAAGTACAGATATTATCCAGTTACTTAGATCTGCTTGTATTTGCTTTCATATACTATGCATTAAAAATATGATCATTGTGTCCATGAAAATAGCAATATTATATCTATGTAATAGTCATTCATTTAGTGCTTCATATGAAATCAAATAGTTCTGTGCTGACTTACAGATGAGAACACAGAGGTCAAGAAATGTTACGCAATTCTTATTAAATCGTCAGCAATTAACTCTTCAGCAGAACTTAAATTTAAGAAAAATTTTACGACTCCAATCTTCTTAATTTCCTACATCACATTTAAAGAATATAAAAATTCTATTAAAGGACTGAGATTTCTAATGGTTCAAGTTGTTATGTTGTGAGTGGTAAGTGTATATGACTTATACATATAAGTCTGTGTGTATGTGTGTGTCTGTGTGTGTGAGATCCCTACTCCCTTTTTATAGTGAATCTCTGTTTGTGTGTGTGGGATGCTAACAGGAAGAAAGGACACTAACACAAGGAGATCACCATTTTAGTAAGAAATTTCTGCTCTGTGTTTCCTTTCACAATGAATCTTATTTTTTTATATTAACCCTCATATTTATTGACTAATTCAGTGTGTCTGCAATGATACTCCAGCAAATAGCAAGCAAATGAAAATGTATGAAAAAGGTTTGCCTGCTTTTGAAATCAAGAGAGACCATCTAATACCTCATCTTGTCCTCAGCCATTGGAAGATCTGGGATTCTGTCAGCTATCTTAAAAGAAAGAGAAATAGAAACTGTTGCAATTTTTCTGTCTTGATTTTCCTTATTTTCATTAGGATGGAGTAGAGTAGGCTTGTAATTAAAATGAACATACTTGCCAGGTGAATAAACTCTGAAACACTGTAGCTGTATCCAGTGTCCTAAATGACAAAAATGTGTGTCATGAAAATATTGATAGAGTTTGAATGTGTGCTGCAGGATTATGATTCCAGCTCTCTAGAGGTCGAAGCAAGAGCATCACAAGTTCAAATATTGAACTCCATAAAGGATTCTATCTGAAAAGTGAAAGTGATGACAGGAGTACAGTTCCATAGATCCAGAACTTTCCAGCATGTGTCATATACTGACTTGGATTTCCAGCACTAGAAATTAAATTAAAACATTAACATCAAATGTGCATTAGAAATGTAAAATAGTAGTTTTTACAGATAAGGTGGTAAACACTACAGCCATTTACTACATGACTAAGTGTAAATGCTAATCATTGGTTCAAATTAAGTGGGCTATTGGAACTTAGGAAAGAGTCAATTGTGAAATAATCTGGACGTTTTTTCTCTGTGTTTATGATACTTGCACATGTGTGTACATTGACCCGTCAATGAGGTCAGAAGATATATTGATCTATCACTCACCACCTTATTCTTTTAAGACATGGTCTTTCACAACTGGGAACTAAGTTGGTGCTCCCCCAAACTTAGATATCTATATGTCTCTTCCTTTATCAGTGTTGGACTTAGAGGGACATAGGGCCACCCTTGGGGTTTTGCATGTATTTTGAGCAAAGCTTCTCATGCTTATATTTTCAGTGTTCTTACAAAATCAGTTATCTTCCTCGCCTCCATCCCCTACATAAGGACCCTTGAAAGCAGCAGAAGTTATCCAGAATTAGACTAATAAAAGGCATGACTCAAAAGCAGAAGCTTATATAACCTTTGAATCAAAGGTTGCTATGCTTTCAAGTTATAAATTAGCATTATTTAACTCGGTTCTCTCAAATATTACTTCAGATGTAAGATCATGTCTGACAATTAGATGAGAATAATCAATTCCTCCGACACAAAAATCACATATCCTACCTGACGTACCCTAAGAAAGAAAAATAAGATCTATCTTTATAGAGTAAAATATTTAATTCTGTTCAATATGCACACATACAATTTGTGTTTTCTTACCTCTACCTATCTGAAAAAGCCCCACTCCCTCCATCAGCCTTGTAAACATGACTGTCAGTGTCCTCCTTGATGTCAGTTCTTGTAATCTGCTCTTTCTTCTCAGCCTGTTATCAAGATATCACTTTAATATTATAAGAGTATTTGAGGAGTCTAGGTAACATGGTAATAAATTCAAGATACGCTTTTAGGTCCCAGAGAAATATATTAATAAGATAACTGTACATTAATTAGAGAACAATTGTTTTATATGACAATGTAATTGAAACATCATCATAGTGCCCTGGGTGATTTTTTGAGACTATTATCACCATAAGCAGTATATATCACTGATCTATAGAATAGCTACTATAAGCAATTGCATTACTTTGTAATGTGGTTACCTTAAAACTAGGAGAAGAGCAGTTTTCTATCGCTGCTTTTCATCTTACAAATGTTACTGAATTCGCCTTAGGACAGTGATTCTTAAATTATATATAGTAAAGAAGGAAATGAATGTCACAAGAAAATTGGTGTATTATTTTATTATTTAAGAAAAATCGATGTTTTGTTCACCATTTATTTCATGAGCCCAAACATTTTTTCTAATCAAAATATATTTCTTGATTTCATTACACCTTATAATGAAAGGTTATTTTCTGCAAGCAATTTTTGGCTTTTAAAATTTTACATATGCACATAACAAGAAACAATCACTATGTTCTATGGAGTCATGGTCAGTAACTATATATAATTAATTTACAATTAATTTAATTCATTCAATTAGGATTAAATCTATGTTTAGCCATCAAATAATATTCATATATCTGACTTATCAGCTTTAAGTAATATTTTGAGTCATTAATTACATTTCGAGTGTAATCACTTTTCCCGGTTTCCCCTCCAGAAACCTTCTATCCCACCTTCCCTCCCCTGCTTCTATGACAGTGCTCCCCCACCCACTCACCCTCTCTTGCCTCCCCACCCTGGCATTCTCCTACACTGGGGCATTGAGCCTTCACAGGACCAAGGGCTTCTCCTTCCTTTGATGCCAGACAAGGCCATCCTCTGCTACATATACTGTTGGAGCCATGGGTTGCTCCATGTGTATGTACTCTTCGGTTGGTGGTTTAGTCTCTGGGAGTTCTGGGGGTCTGGTTGGTTGATATTGTTGTTCTTCCTATGAGGTTGCAAACCCCTTCAGCTCCTTCAGACCTTTCTCTAACTCCTCCATTGGGGACCCTGTGCTAAGTCCAATGTTTGGCTTGGAGCATCTGCCTCTGTATTTGTCAGGATATAGCAGAGCATCTCGGGAGACAGCTATATCAGGCTCCTGTCTGAAAGCACTTCTTGGCATCTGCAGTAGTATCTGGGTTTGGTGTCTGTATATGGGATGGATACCTAGGTGGTGCAATGTCTGGATGGCCTTTCCTTCAGTCTCTGCTCTACACTTTGTTTTCATATTTCCTCCCATGAGTATTTTGTTCCCTCTTCTAAGAAGCACTAAAGCATCAACACTTTGTTCTTCCTTCTTCTTGAGCTTCATGTGGTCTGTGAATTGTATCTTGGGCATTCTGAGCTTTTAGGCTAATATCCACTTATCATTGAGTGCATATCATGTGTGTTCTTTTGTGACTGGGTTACCTCACTCAGGATAATATTTTCTAGTTCCATCTATTTGCCTAAGAATTTCATGAAGTCATTGTTTTTAATAGCTGAGTAGTACTCAATTGGGTAAATGTACCACATTTTCTGTATCCATTCCTCTGTTGAAGGACATCTGGGTTCTTTCCAGCTTCTCACTATTATAAATAAGGCTGCTATGAACATAGTAGAGCATGTGTCCTTGTTATATGTTGGAGCATATTTTGGATATATGCCCAGGAATGGTATAGCTGGGTCCTCAGGTAGTACTCTGTCCAGTTTTCTGAGGAACCTCCAGACTGATTTTCAGAGTGGTTGTACCAGCTTGCAATCCCACCAACAATGGAGGAGTGTTCCTCTTTCTTCACATCCTCACCAGTATCTGCTGTCACCTGAGTTTTTTTATCTTAGACAATCTGACTGGTGTGTGTGTTTTCATTTGTTTGCTTACAAATACTTAAGATTGGTATCAGAGCACAGTATATACTATATTCACAATTCTTGTTATATTTGTTTTTGACATAATACCTCACTAAGTTGCTTAAGATGGTCTTGAACTCAGTATGTGTCTAGACACATTTCACACTTATGATTCTCTTGCCCCAATCTGCAAAGTAGCTGTGATTACACTCTTACATCACAGTGCTGAAATAATGTTACATGTAGTTCAGATTTTGCATGTGTGCATGTGTTTCACAATGCATGCCATTGTGCACATGTGGAGGACAAATATGTGAAGTCACTTCTCTCCTCCCACCTTTATGCAGGTTGCTGGGATTGAACTCAGGTCTCTAGGCTTATTCAACAAGCATGTTCCCTGGAAGAGCCATCTTGTCAGTCCCCATATCTATCTATCTATCTATCTATCTATCTATCTATCTATCTATCTATCTATCTATCTATCTGTAATCTATCATCTATCAATCTATCCATCTATCTATCTACCTATCTATTTATCTATAATCTATCTGTCTATCATCTATCTGGGAGTGTGCCTGTGATTTACCTTAAGTTGGTGTTACTATTGCTATAATGAAACACAGTGACCAAAGTAACTTGGGGAGGAAACAGTTTATTTAGGTTATGATTTCATATCCTTCTTTGTCATTGAAGGAAGTCAGGACAGAAACTCAGACAGATCAGGAACCTGAAGGAATGAGTGATACAGAATCCATGGAGGAGTTCACTGAATATGGAATTCACTGTCTGGCTAGACTTAACCGTTCATTCAGTCCCTGTCTCCAAGCCCTCAGCTAAGGAAGCCACAAGATTACTCTACTAAATCTGACTTTGTTAGGTGGGTGCTGAATATTCTCTCTCAGATAACTAAAATAAGGCTGAACCAAGTTGTTAGAACCTTTATTGGCTATTATAAAATGTCTATCAGAGATTACCAAAGAGACTGCACGAAGAACGTAAGCCGTCATGAGTGTGAGGGGTAATATGCCCTTGGTTGGATTTCGGACTGAATAAATGGAGTTGGCATGAACTGACTACTAACATTTATCCATGTCTGTTTCCTTTTCTTGCAGGGTGACTAGCCACCTTACACTGCTGCCACTACGGTTTCCCCATCAAGATGGACTGGATCCTTTGATACAGTGAACCAAATGAGGCCTTATGGAAAAGACTCGCTCTCAGTGTGAGGGGTTTTATTCTAAGGGATGGTGTTCTGACCTGAGTAAAAGGGGAAAGGAGAAAGCAAGCAAGCTGAGCTCCAACAATCATATCTCTGCTTCCTGATTAGAGATGCAATGTGACCAGCTGCCACACCAAGTAAGTTGATAGTGTGATTGTATGTATTCATAGACTTCTGTTAGGGAAGCTGAACTTTTTTCCATAACTAAACAAACAATCAAACAAACAAACAACAACAACAAAAACAACAAACCTATGGGTTCTTCCTAGAGAGTTAGCAATGTTCAGCAAGAAGTCAATCAAGGACTCTTAGGAATGAGAGGCTTAGGGACAGAACATGCTTGTGAGTATGTGGAGAAAGAAGAACACTCCTCCATTTCAGGTGGGATTGCAAACTGGTACAACTACTCTGGAAATCAATCTGGTGCTTCTTCAGACAACTGGAAATAGTTCTACCTGAAGACCCATCTATACCACTCCTGGGTACATACACAAAATATGCTCCACCATACCACAAGGACATGTGCTTTACTATGTTCATAGCAGCCTTATTCATAATAGCTGGAAACTGAAAGCAACCCAAATGTCCCTCAACCAAAGAATGGATACAGAAAATATGGTTCATTTACATATGGACATCAGGATTTTGCAGACAAATGGATGGAACTACCTGAATGAGGTAACCCAGACCCAAAAGGACATGCATGGTATGTACTCACTGACAAGTGGATATTAGCCATAAAGTACAGAATACCCATGCTACAACTCACAGACCCTATGAAGTTTAACAAGAAGGAAGGCCCTAGTGAGGATAGTTCAATCCCACTTAGAAGAGGGAACAAGATAATCACAGGAGGCAGAGGAAAGGAATTACCTTAATGGGAAAGGGGAGAGGAAGGGGGGGAAGGGGGCAGGATCAAGTATGGGGGGAGACAGAAGAGAAGCCCAGAAGGCCAGGGGAATGAAAGAAAATATGCAGGGTCTGGGTATGGGTGTGAGGGAACCCTCTAGAAAGTCCCAGAGACCTGGGACGTAAGAGGCTTCCAGGACACAATGGGGATGACCTTAGACAAAATGCACAACAGTGGAGAGAGAGCCTGAAGAGACTACCTCCAATAGATAGAAGGGCCCGCAGTGGAGGGATGGGGTCACTAACTGTATTAGTCAGGGTTACTGCTGTGAACAAACACCATGACCAAGGCAACTCTTATAAGGGCAACATTTAATTGGGGCTGGCTTACAGGTTCAGTCCATTATCCTCAAGGCAGGAACATGACATCATCCTGGCAGGCATGGTGCAAGAAAGGTGAGATTTCTACATCTTCATCTGAAGGCTGGTAGTAGAATATTGGCAATCCAGGCAGCTAGAAGCAGGTAAGGCCACACCCACAGTGACATACCTACTCCAAGGCCACACCTACTCCAACAAGGTCACACCTACTCCAACAAGGCCACACCTACTCCAACAAGGCCACACCTACAAATAGTCTCACTCCCTGGACCAAGCATGTGCAAACTATCACATTCCATTCCCTGGCCCCCATAGACTTTTCAGATACATGAGCCTTTGGGGGCCATACCTAAACATAGCATAATGCAAACCTCTGAACCTGAACCTGAACATTTAGATCAACTTCAAAATTCCTCATAGTCTGTAGCAGTCTCAACAATGTTAAAATTCCAAAGTTCAAAGTCTCTTCTGAGATTCATTTAATCACTTAACTGTAATCCCCAAAGCAAGATGGAAACCAGCTGGGCAAATTTCAAACTCTGAGTCTCCATGTCTGATGTCAAAGCAATCTTCAGATCTTCACTCCTTTTTTATCTGCGTTGACTGCAACAAACTTCTTCTCTTGGGCTGGCCCCACTCCCTGTTAGCAGCTTTCCTCAGCAGATATTCTACAGCTCTGGCATCTCAGACATCTTGGGGTCTCCAAGGCAACTTTAATGTTACTATTTCTTGTTCCAGTGTCTGGGATCCATACATGATCTTCTGGGCTCCTCCAAAGGGATTGGGTCACAGCTCCAGCTCTGTCCTCTGTAGAACTCTAGGTCCTGGTTGACTCCAATCCACTGCTGCTGCCATTCTTCATGATCATCCTATGGTACTGGCATCTCCAATATACTGGGGTCTTCCACCTGAACCAGGCTTCACCAATAGCCTCTCATAGGCTCTCTTAATGGGGCCAAGCTTCAACCTCTTAGTATGACCCCTTTAGTCCTGGGCTGTCAACTGCAACTGAGGCTGCACCTTCACCAACGGCCTTCACTGGCCTCTCACAGTGCCAAGTTTCAACTGCTTTTCATGATTAGTTCATATTTTCAAAACCAGTACCACCTGGGTGATTCTTACACATTACCAAGTTCAGCTACACCATGAGGTACAACCTTTGATATCTCTGGAACACAGCTTCTCTTTGTGCTCTCAGAAACATTTCCAAGATTTCACTTTACTGATGCTGGTCTCTTCTTAATTACCACTAATTTCTTAGCTCCGGCTAACTAGCATCAATTGTCCCAGTAGTCTCTTCTATTCTTGACTCTTAAGCCAGAGAGACATGGCCAGTGCTGCCTAGTTATGCTGTATGCTGAGGCTGGAACATGATCGCCCTTGTTCTATTACATCATCACCACTTCCTGTTTTCCAACTCTTTCACTGCCTAAGTTTGGCTGTCCTGGAACTTGCTCTGCAGATTGACCTTGAACTCAGAGATCTACCTGGCTCTGTCTCCAGAATGCTAAGATTAAAGGTGTTGTCTTAGTCGGGGTTTCTATTCCTGCACAAACATCATGACAAAGAAGGAAGTTGGGGAGGAAAGAGTTTACTCAGCTTATACTTCCACATTGCTGTTCATCATCAAAGGAAGTCAGGACAGGAATTCAAGCAGGTCAGGAAGCAAGAGCCATGGAGGGATGTTACTTACTGGCTTGCTTCCCCTGGCTTGCTCAGCTTGCTTTCTTATAGAACCCAAGACTACCAGCCCAGGGATGGCACCACCCACAATGGACCCTCCCACCTTGATCACTAATTGAAAAAATGCCTTACACCTGGATCCCATGGAGGCATTTCCTCAACTGAAGCTCCTTTCTCTGTGATAACTCCAGCTTGTATCAAGTTGAAACACAAAACCAGCCAAAAAATGTATGTACCACCATGCCCAAATTTAAACTTTTCTTCACCTAGAACCTATTCTGCCCAAGGCTGGCCTTGAATGCAGAGATCTGCTAGGCTTTGTCTTCTGGGATTACAGGCTTGTACTACCATGCCTGGACCTAAACTTAGCTAGATGGGATCCTGCCCCAAGATCTCCACTCCCTTAATTCAATTTAATATCCTTGAACACAGGATTCAGCTCCATTTCACTTCCTGGTGACCCTTTAATACTCTAACCACATATTTTATATTTTCCCTTTCTAAGCCTGCTATGCTTATTCAAAAACACTCTTCATGAGACTTACCCAGAGAACAAAGTCTCTGCTGAGCTTTTTTGAGACTTCCTTTGTCAATCCAATTATTATAAATCACTGTACCTTAGCCTCAGCTAGACTCTTCTGACAAGGACAAAGAGCCACCACATTCTTCACCAAAATACCACTAAAACAGTCTTTAGGCCACATATTGAAATTTTCCACTTAAACCTCTTGGACCAGGTCTGCACAGTTCAAATCACTCTTAGCAACAAAGTCTTCTATATTTCTACTAGGATGGCCCATTAAGTCCCACTTAAGCATTTCACTGCTTTCCAAATCCAAAGTCCCCAAATCCACATTCTTCCAAACAAAAGCATGGTCAGGCTTATCACAGCAATACCCCAGTCCCTTGTGCCAACTTCTGTCTTAGTCATAGTTTTACTGCTGTGAACAGACACCATGACCAAGGCAACTCTTACAAGGGCAACCTTTAATTGGATCTGGCTTACAGGTTCAGAGGTACAGTCCATTATCATCAAGGCAGGAACATGACAGCATCCAGGAGACCAAATGGCCTTGTTTGAACCTAAGGCCTTGCACTTCCCAGCTAGCCAGAGGGTCCCAGGCCTTAGCAGACATTCCTTTGATTACTCCCCTCTGCAGATGTCCTTTGAGGTGAATAGATGGTTTAAACCTTGAGACATCCCTCTATCTTGAGGTTTGTTATTCTGACTTACTACAGTATAATACTTGGCTGCAATTAAGAGACCCTGAGAAACTTCTCTCTCTCTGTTCCCCCCCCCCCCGCTCTGTAGTGACCTCTAGTAACTTTCCTGCCCCTGCCCCTTCCCTTCCTAAATGCTTATATACGGACTTGGAATAAAGGCTGGTCGGAGCTTGATCGGACATTTCGACTTGCTCCCAGGCATTTCTGGTCTCCTGTCTTTCATTCCATTATCTGCAGCTCCCCTCTCAGCACCTGAGTGTCCTGCAGGCAGGGCACTTTGGACCCTGATCGATAGTCCCTCCCAGGAGGGCCCCCCAGGCCAGACGGGACAGCTAGCTCTTCGCAATATGGTGCAAGAGAAGCTGAGAGTTCTACATCTTCATCTGAAGGCTGCTAGCAGAATACTGGCTTCCAGGCAGCTAGGATGAGGGTCTTAAAGCCCATGCCCACAGTGACATACCTACTCCAACAAGGCTACACCTACTTCAACCAGGCCACCCCTCTAAATAGTGTCACTCCCTGAGCCAAGCATATATAAACTATCACACAAACCCACCTTCAAAATTTCTAATCCAGAATTGTTCCTGTCTAAAAGAACTACAGGGACAAAAATGGAGAAGAGACTGAAGGAATGACTGACCAGTGACCAGTTCAACTTGGGATCCATCCTATCTGCAGGTACCAAACCTGACACTATTACTGATGCCATATTGTGCTTGAAGACAGGAGCCTAGCATGGTTGTCCTCTGAGAGGCTCTACCAGCAACTGACTGAGACATATGCAGATATTTACATCCAGCCGTTGGACTCAGATTGGGGACCCATATGGAAGAGTTAGTGGAAGGATTGAAGGAGTGAAGGGGATGGCAACCGCATAGGAAGACCAACAGTGTCAACTAATCAAGTCCCCTGGGAGATCCTTGAGACTAAGCTACCAACCAATGAGCATAAACAGGCTGCTCTAAAGTCCTTGGCACATATGTAGCAGAAAACTGCTTTGTCTGGCCTCAGCTAGAGAGGATGTGCCTCATCCTGTAGAGACTTGATGTCCCAGTGAAGAGGGATACCTTCAGGGAGGGTTGGGGGAATGAGAACAAGAACACGATCGCAAAGGCAAAGGAGAAGGGGAAGGCGATGAAGAATTCTGG
The DNA here is from genome assembly GCA_028551405.1 of Uromys caudimaculatus. Classification (NCBI taxonomy): domain Eukaryota; kingdom Metazoa; phylum Chordata; class Mammalia; order Rodentia; family Muridae; genus Uromys; species Uromys caudimaculatus. The sequence goes on from CM052715.1 coordinate 68,343,393, forward strand.
GATATGGGGCAACATCTGCAATATAAAGAGATAAAATAATTAATAAAATAACAATAAGGGAATAAAGGCAACTTGTAACGTGAGTGGGATGCAGGAGAAGGCTGAGCATGGAAGTTTAAGTGCAAAAGGACAGAGAGGGTGATCTTTAATGAAGTGGAGGCTCTTGCAGCCTGGGAGGTTCAGCAGAGAAGAGTAATATCCTGTGCATCTGCCTTGACTCAGTCTCAGAGCAGAGCTGATGTTGGTAAGATTTAGGGGCAGAGTGAGGGGGGCAGATGTTCTTACTCACTCCTTTAGGGCCTAGGCTGGAGCCAAGGCAAAGATAATCAGTCTCAGGTACTGCCCACAAGTGCTCTAGGTACAGAAAACCAGGCAAGCCACTATAAGATTTTAACTTAACAACAAGGGCATGGGCACAGGTTAGGCTCCCCCTCCCTCTTTTCTTCTCTCTGAATTTCCCTTGTTCGGCTTTTGTGTGTGTAGTCTGTAGTGTGCCCTTACTTTCTGATACAAGGACCACCTGATTAGGAGCAGCTGTGTGATGACTTCCCTGAATGGACAAACTGGACAACTAGGAAGCAAGAGAGCCCTTGGAGCAGGAGTTTAGTATATAATCAGATCTTTTTTCCTATATTCAATTTGTAGTAGAAAATTCTCTAAAACTATATCAAGTGCTGCCACCGTTTCTTTGAAGAGCTTGTCATTTTGGGTCTGTCTAGTAATGAACACCTCCTCTTAAGAATTCCCATGCACAGCTATCCTCTCAAGGCATCACCATTTGTGGAGAAGCACACCCTGTTACCGCAGGTGACCCAGTTTCCTGGAAGCTTTCCTCACTGGCATTCTTTGTCACACATTTCACTGCTGCAACATCTCTTACCTCTTCCTCACTTCCACTGGCTCTATTCTGTTCTCCTCATTCCCATTCCCAAACCCCTGTGGGCACAAGAATCACATGTGGGCCACATGACTTCCATAGGACATTCTGCCCGGGTCCTTATGGAAGTAGGTGTGTGCAGAGACTGACCAGCTCAGCAGAGCCATGGGTACAGCTTTCCCTTTTTCAGGCTCATAGCTCCTCTTACAGGCCTGACTTCAAGAGCTGATGAAGGAATGGTACTCTTGCCTGTGATTCATATTCAGTCTCTCTCTCTCTGTGTTTCTCTGTCTCTGTCTCTCTTTCCTCCCTCTCTCCTTCTCCCTCTTCATCTCCCCCACATCTCTCCTCTCCCTTCTTGCTTGTTTGATCTCTAATTCTCTCTCTAGCTCTCTTGTCCCCTTAGAGACCTATGCTTACCTAGTCTAGATGGGCTGTTAGGTTCTGTTACTCCACCATTCAAGACTTGCAGTCCTGAATATCCATCCGGGAACCAGCAGCTTGAATTCCGGTGTTGATCCCCTCTAGACTAGAGTCACTTATTCCGCACCACAGCCTGCCTCGTGCCACCCTCTCCAGCTCCAATATGGGAACCGGCGGACCTCATCATCTGCCTTCAAAGCGCTCAGCAGACACCCACACACCCACGTGGGCCTCTCCAGCAGCAGCAGTAGCAGCAGGTAGCTGCTGCACGGCTGTAGCTTTGGTTTTGGAGCTCTCCCTCTCTCTTGTTTCTTTTGCAGACCCGGGTTCTTAGGCTTCTCTGAGAGGACCCCTCTTAGCAGCCTCATGCATCTATTAGCTATCTCTCTCTCTCTAGTTCTCCACCCTCATTCCCACACTACTGTCATCCCTAGCTGAGCGAGGTCTGAGCTGTAGTGCTGCAGGTGCCAGAAGGTCCTTCACCCCCTGCGGCTGCACAGCGGAGGTCCAGCTCGCACCGCTGTGGTCAGCACAGACCGGGCAGCAGCGACCTGGAAGCCAGCGCGCCATCCTACTGCTTCTGGACAGGGGTGGAAGGAGGTGCTCTACTGTCAGGGGAAGGAGGACTCCCAGATGTTGTTTCCTCCACCCTCCCCACCCTCCCCAACCCCACAGCGCTGCCTCATAGTGTTTACTGTGATTTCACATTCATCTATTCGTAATTTTCCGAACTGGGGGATCTTCCTGCTGTTTTCCCGGCAACTACTCTCTCCTGTGAGTTTCACGAGCCCGGCGCGCGCGCGTTTGTGTGTATTAGGGTGGGGTGATCTGTGTTTGCTTTTGGACGATTTTGAGTATTTTTCCGAGAAAGGTACATTTCAAGGGACTGCGTATTTGCAGTAGCAGTTTGGGGAGGATTCTCCAGCGAATCTCCTCTAGTGATTAATCATGAAACTTTTACCGCTTTCCTTTTTCTTCCAGCGCCCGGGCTTTCGCTCTTAGACCAGCCGGCTAAAGGGTGAAGTATTCACCTTTAGAAGAGAGGGGACTAGAAAGCTCCAGTTGGAGGGACGGGAAACAGAGTCATTTCTAACCTTTAAAAAGTGCAAACCCGAACTCGAAAGGACATTTTTGCATGGTGGCCCCTCCCCCTTCCACTCCTTGCACGGTCCGCTGAGATGCAGTGGGGAATTCGCGACGTTCCTCTAGCCCCTTCTGCTGGAGCTGGCTGAGTGAAAGAGCCCAGCCTGGTCCTTACCCCCTCCCCATCCCCCACAAACCAAGCCGCTGTGATGTCCTTGCTGTCGCCACCGCCCCATTCCGCCGCGCACCAGCCCTGGGGGCACCGGCTGTGCTCAGCTGCCCAGTCTCACCCAGGCTTCGGGCTTCGTGGAGGATCATACAACCCATAGCTATGACTAAGACGCTCTCTTGGTAACTCTGCCATATTCCTTATCTTTCCTCTCTTCCCTCCGATCCCCTTTAACCACCCCCGTGTTCCCCTCCACCACCCTTGAGCCCTCCCCTGCCCCCAGACGCCCACCCTTAGACTCCTTTTCCTGCAAGATCGCAGAGGTGGCGCGCAGCCCGACGAGCCGATGACGGACCCCTGCCTCCTGCCTTCAATGCCTCAGCAGAAGACCCCCAAAGGCTGGAGAGAAGAGGGCTGCGGCTGGATATCCTCCGGGCGACGCTGCTCGGACCTGGTGCTAGTGGTGGATGAGACTGGCGACTGAACAAGTCCCTGCCTCTGCCTTAGCTGTCGTCCGCCCAGTTGTTGCCGTCGATCCGGATCGGTCCCCACCTTCCGCCTTCTGCCTCTTATCCCAGATCGGGTCCCGGCTTCGGGCGCCCCGGAGCTCGCCCCGCGCCTGCCGCCGCCCGCGCGCCGACTGCCCGCCGCGTCCTCCTGACAGCTGCGGCGGCGGTGATGCAGAGGAGGAGGGCGCTGCCGGCGGCGGTGCTCATGGTGGCGGTCGGCGCACGGGTGTAATGCGAGCGTCATGGTGGAGATGCTGGCTTCGCGGCGGTGAGAGAGCAAACGAGGGCGAGAGCCAGCCAAGGGCGGAAGACAGACCAGTTCCGATGCTTTCTTTCCTCTGTCGCTTCCCCCCACTGTATTTTACCCGTGGTTTGCATATTTAAAATCTCTGGACTCAATCCTCTCCCTACCACCGAAGTCTCCCCGTTTCTAAATGGAATTAGTGGAGATCGGAGCCTCTGGTGTAACGCACAGACATGATCTATGGACGCAGTTTGTTTCACAGTGAGTACCTCTCCAGAGTGCCAGTCAGTTCCCGGGGTGCTGCCACCTCTCCTCTTGGACCCATGCGCCAGGAAAAGCCCTGCCAACCACTCCAGCCAGACCCCGCAGTCCGTTGGAGTCTGGGGCAGATGTAAACTTTCGGTACTGCAGCATCATACAGCCTGGCGGGGGCGGCACACAGAGTGGCGCTGGACCTCAGAGTTGGTCAGGGAAAACCATCTCTCCATAGGCAGGATCTCTGGGTGGTCCAGAGGAGCATGTAGTTAAAAAGTGGACACGTGCAGGAGATGCTGGTCCCCAGAGAGGACGCAGGTAGAAAGAGGGAGGCAGCAGGGTTGATCTTTGCTGGGCAAGAAGAAATAATCCTCTTTTGTGGGGTTCAGGGGTTCAAGGGCCCACCTTTCATCCCCCAGGTAAGCTAATGTATACCTGAATCCAGGTGCTTCAGGAGTGCAGCCACTGTCCTCCTAAGCTCTGACTCTGCTTGGGAGTGTGGTAAAGCCTGGGAGTGGGGGGTGGGGTGAGGTGGGGAAGAGTGGAGGCAAATGGTTCAGAAGTCAATAAAGAGAATGTCAGAAAACATGTGGTGAGGATCTCATGTTATGAAGCAAAACCTGTGCCACTGTCAGTTAAGAGATTCACTTAATCCAGGAGTTCAACACTGTACAGGTCCAGTGTGTGATTCCATCAAAAGAGGAAAAGCAGGATAAGAAGGCCAAATGTGTACACTGATAAGCCTGGAGCTTCTGTGTGCCTGTGGTGGGGGAGGGAGTTGTAGAACCACAGCTTGCTAAGAGTTAGGAATGATCTATCTACACACACTCATACCACCACCACTACCACCACCACCACTACCACCACCACCACCACCACCTCCACCACCACCACCACCACCTCCACCAATCTTTGACTCTTAAGGGTAGATGGATGGCCTGGCCAAAGTATAAAGTAGTGCAATTTATAATTCCTCAAAACTTAATGTCAAGACTTAGATAATGTTTTTTTTTTTTTTTTTTTTTTTTTTTTTCTGAGAATAATCTTTAGGCATCAACACTTACGCTCCTGTGATGTACTTTAGAGAAGATGACTGAATTATGCCCCCATTTCTTTTCCCTAAATTAGTTTTAAGTGGAAATGGGCAAAGGAAGGTCTTTTATGTAACTGGTCAAAATAAATAATAAAAACGAAACAGATGAATTGTTAGTTATTACTAAGAATAGACTTTTTAACAGTTTTCCAGTTTCAGGTTTTCTAGACTTTTTTTTTTTTTTTTTTTTAGTGAAGTAGGAAGAAGTAAACAGAAGTTTAGGTTGCTGTGGCATTGCAGATTTACTGTTGAGTGACAGACCAGTGTCTCTGACCCTGCACTGACTCTGTGTATGCTTCTAGAAATCCCTTTTCTCAAAAGTGTTGTCTGCTACTGGGTGGTAGTCAATTTAGAATCACAGTAAGAGTTAGAAATTATGAGTTTTACAGCTGGAGAATGTCACAAACAGGGCTAGTTGGTAGTTTGGTAAGATTTTTGAAAGGAACAAAAGCTAAACTAACACAAACACAGGAACTAACCCCTTCCTGTAGTTGTGTTTCAATGCCAGCTCCAAACCACTTGGGTCTGTTTTCTCTTGCTGTCCCATCCCACCTGTCCTAGGCTTTGCAGGATTGTTTATGTTCTAATATGTAAGCTTATTGGCAATGTGTTAGGGTGGATCATGGAGATGTGGCCTTTAAATTCCTTCCTTTCTACTAGTGGCCTCCTTTACCTCCAAGGACACTGACAAAGCTCTTAGGAATGAACCCTTTACTAAGAAGAGATCTTGAAATCTCTTTGAAATCTGTGCAACATTTGCAGAGTTGCAACTGTTGTCTCAAGCCTCTTAGTGTTTGGGTATTGACCAATCTAAATTGGAAGCGCTTCCTTTTGGGAGTCCTAAGTTTTCCTTGGAACACTTTGAATTAGATTTCCTAAGATTTGCATCACCTTTGTAGGATTAGCAATGATAACACCATTCTATTTCGGTATCAACATATCTATAAATTGTCGTATGGTTTTATAAGATTTGGTCATTTTTTGGTGTGAATTCTAAATTCCTAACTATTCTTTTCTGTTTCAGTTATAGCAAGTTTAATCATCCTCCATTCTTCTGGAGCAACCAAGAAAGGAACAGGTGTGTTTCTCTGGAAAAGTTCTAATAGAGATGTTTAATTATTTTGCATTTTCCTATTTCAACATACCCATTATATTCTAGTATATCTGAATATCTTATAGTCTATATAATTGACTGACTTTGACTAAAAGACCATTTCAAATTTAATTTACTAATGGATATTATGAGAATATCTTGTCTATTTTGATATTATACAATATTGGATGATGGCTCTTTTTAAAATTTTGTTTTCCTTTACAGAAAAACAAATCACCCCAGAAACACAGAAGTCAGTGCAGTGTGGAACCTGGACAAAGCATGCCGAGGGAGGTGTCTTTACCTCTCCCAATTATCCCAGCAAATATCCCCCAGACCGAGAGTGTGTCTACATCATAGAAGGTAAGAGAAGGAGTGCCCAAGCCTGGTAGAAAGCCAAAGCCTGGCCTTCTCCAGGCTTGTGAGAGTGCCCAGGTGTGTGATGTGCACAGAGACGTCACAAAACTGACTTGGGAGATATTGAACACAATTATTTCTCAACGAACAAATAATTACAAATCTAGATTCAGGGTAATTACTGAAATTATAAGAAATGAGTTATGAGTCCACAAATATCTGGCAAATGAAACAAGTCCACAACCTAAAAGATTATTTTGCAGTATTCTAAAACACTAGAATTACTGTGTACTTGTCGGACATTGTCAATTTATGAAATTTTGAGAAACATGTATTTTACTAGTTTAACAGTAATTATAATAACCGATATGTTTCTAATGTTTTATTCAATGTAAACAAGCAGGACAGACCATGTGAATGGCAAAGGTGCGTCTGTAATTATATTCTCTAAAGTTTTATAGCTTTTTGTTACTTGGAAGTGACATAACACCATTTTTTCAAGACATTTATATGAGAGTCTTTTGGAGTGAACAAATATGTGGATTTTTATTTCTGTGCTGATTCTTCATATTTATAGGATATAAATACAGAGATTATCTGTGATGGTTTCATGTGGTTAAAAATATCAGAAAGAAGTATTTAGAACATTAATATTTCAACATATTAAAAATATAGATGTCTAGGGCTTTCCCTAGATTGCCCCCTTTTTTGGAGATAGAGGTTCAGGCACCATCTGATTGTGAAATAATCTCACTAGATTTTAACACCACCCAGTGCCCTGGCATCCCATAAATAAAGAGAAGTTGGGGGCTATGTCTCGGGAGCATAACATGTAGGGAATAGACAGAACAGAGAGACTGAAAGGCTCCCAGAAGGAGCTTCCAATGGGTAGAGGAACCATGTAGGGATATCATGGAGTAGGTGTGGATGAGATTCAAGAATCAGTCAATTTCCAAGTGACAGTTGTTACAACAAGAAAAAACTAGGCAAACACGCATATGTGTTTATTGTATGAAGCAATTAAGAGTCTGTTTGTGACTTTAGTATGAGCACAATGGTTAACACAGTGAGCAAGGAAACTGTCTCCCAGTCAGTAAAAGACTGAGAAGAAACAGTACTTGGAGATGGGGGACTCAGCGGGCATAGTAAGCAGGAACATTTTTTAAGAGGAAAATTGCACATACTTACCTCTAGAAGGAATTGTTTAATCAGTAGAAAATAGGTAAATTGAAAATTAGAGAAAGTAATGCCTGAGAAGGTAGTGTCAATGAAGGATTATCTAGGAGGGTTAGTTTGTGGGTATATCTGCAAGTGATAATTGAGTAAACTGAGGTAAGAAAACCTGTCCTGAAAGTGACTGACACTCTTTATTAGCCTGGCTCTTCATTGTAAAAGGAAAGAGCCAGTGCATCAATTACATTATTGCTCGCTGCTCCTGTGGATACAATGTAGCTAGTTGTTTCAGGTTCCTTCTACCTGGATGTTCTCACATAATGAGGGCTCTAACTTGGAATTATGAGTTTAATAAACATTTTCTCATTCCAGTTGCTTTTTCCAGAGTATTTTATAAGAGCAACAAGAAACAAAACTAAGAAGGACAAATAAATAGCTAGATTTCTGAAGAGAAAGTGTGTTAAAAAAAATCATGTACAAGTCGGGCAGTCGTGGCGCATGCCTTTAATCCCAGCACTTGGGAGGCAGAGGCAGGCGGATTTCTGAGTTCGAGGCCAGCCTGGTTTACAGAGTGAGTTCCAGGACAGCCAGGGCCACACAGAGAAACATCATATACACTCTCAATCATGGAAAGCAAGATCCTTTCATGGATTTCACATGGTATTAGCACTCCTTCAGATTAGGAAGGCCCACTGCATGTATAGCAAGTGAGTGTGCATGGACACAGTATCCCAAGAGCTTCAGAGAGATGGGTAGAAACCTAAAGGAACTTTAGTTTCAGTTGCACATCACGTAGGGACAATAGAGTGAAGGAGGCTGGGACTCTACTAAGTTGATGATGAAGAAAAAGTGAGTTTATAAAGCTGGAATCCGACAGATTCAGTTTGCCTGTACTGTAACCACTAATTTGTACTTCTATGATGACAACTCTGTGTAGCATGTTTACTTTTTGAAAAGATATTTGGTATTTCCTAAAATTTAGCTCATGAAATTTTCTTAAATGAGCTTATATGTGGTTGAATTCAGCATGCTGGCTGAAAGAAAAAATTAATTATCCATGAGTAACAGGATTTTCCAGAAGCTGCACGAGGGTATGCTGCTAGCCAAGACCTGAGTGGTGTGTTTATGCACACTGGATAGAGTATAGCCATGAGGAAAATGAAAATAAATGTATTCTGTGCAAATGATGGCAATTCCCTGCTTGAGGGTACAGGTAGAAGATCCAGGATATGTTGATAGATGACATATTGAATGCTAAGTAAATTAACACAAGACAGTACTCTCAGCTTTCTGTTCCTTAGCCTTGTGTTATTTGCAACGAAAAGAAATTCCTGATATGGTGAAGTAGTTTATTTTCTTAAAATCTTCCTCTGGCTCATCAAAGAGCAGCTATAATACTGCAGACTGTAATAAATTCAAGTAATATACTTAATGCTATGGTTATAAACATCCCATTTCTTAAATCCGTATCTTTATGTTTGTAGAGTAGTATGCTCAATAAAAAACATTATATCTCAGATAGTTTAGAAGGACATATTTTTTCAATTTGAAACTTTTAGTCATTTATTAGAAATTCTTTCAATTCTTTCATACCTCCTTTGGCTTTTGACCTTTGTAATATATCTAATGTGTCAAAAAAAATTGTGGCTTGAGTTATAAATGTCTTTTTTCTTCTCCCTAGTGGATAGTGAATTGGAAATATTTTACAGATTAAAACTAATTTATAGAGCAATCTTTAAACACAAGCAGACCTCTTTGGTGATGATTTTAAATTTTAGACCTGAAGTTCAGTAAATTTATATTTTATTACAAAAGTCCCCTATTTCTAAGTTATCACATATGTCAATTCTATATGAGTCATTGGCTTCCAAGTCTGTACCAATTTAATTTTTAGGTCATTATTTGTGGTGATCAATATATACTTAGGAAGCAGAGGAGCATGAATAGCAGACATTCTGGATGGTTGCTGACCAGAGAAGCAGCAGGTTTTGCTGTGCCCAAGTTTTTGGAAGGGTTAGCCCATGCAGGAGGCAGGTAGCAAGGCATCAAGGAAGCAGCAGTTCCTGGAGTGGATCTATGTGGACTGATATTTCTACCAATGCTATGTCCACTGTGGAGTGTCCTGGCTGAGTATAGCGGGAATTGTGGTTATTACTGTTTCAGTCATGAAAGAGAAAAGAAGGAGGGAATATTAAAATATGTATTATTGTGGTGATTTATGAGGTTTCTAGGCCAGAGGATTTTTCTATTTTTCAGAGAGCTCTAGAAATATTTATAAAGATTAAACTAATTTTAATTTATTCAAAATAATCTTTAAAAGCACTCTCAATGACATATATTGTGCCTAAGTACCATAAAAAGAAAACTAATAGGGTTCTTGTCTTTAAGAATAGACTGAGAGAGGGATTTCCACTAAACACAATTTTCTTAGAGGTCTGAAGATGTAGCTTAATGGTAGAACATTTCTATCATGGACCAGGCCTTGGTTTCTATCACCTTCACTGGAAAACAAAACAAAACAAAATCAAACAATAGAAATCAAACAAATAAAACCTTCAATGGGCAGAAGTTAGATTATAGGTGTCTAGATGAGGAAGAGCATGAACAACAATGTACCAGCTGGAGAGGACCTTGCCTTAGAAAAGAAGGCTCCAAGAGCCTTGATTTGCTGATTCTGAGGGGATGACATCATGGAAGTGGGATGTCCTCAAGGCCTTTATCTGTCAGGTGCCTTGGAATGATGAGATCATATTTGCCTTCTGGAGTACCTTGCATATACATCTGGTTGAAACTACTTGAGTAGTACCATAGGTGCCCTGGGGATAGTTCCCAAGTGGTTTCTGACCATGGATCTGAACACTGCAGATTCTAAGAAGAGAGAAAACTATACTCCTCCATCTCCTAACATGAGCTAACAGCATTGGGGTTTGCTCCCTGTCAATCATTTCACATTACAACTTCATCAGTTTTAAAGGCCAACCCTTAGGTGCTTTTTAGTGGACATTTCCCTACAATAGTAAGCATCTCCTTTCTGTGCATTTCCATGTAACTCTTCTACTGAGTTCTATTGAATACTATACAAATAGGATCTGATATCGAATCAGTAAATCGGCCTCACGACTTAAGAAGCTGTTTTCTATGTGTAATCTTTCTTTCGTTATTTTACAGCTGCCCCACGGCAGTGCATTGAACTTTACTTTGATGAAAAATACTCAATCGAACCATCTTGGGAGTGCAAATTTGATCATATTGAAGTTCGAGATGGACCCTTTGGCTTTTCTCCGATAATTGGAAGGTTCTGTGGACAACAGAATCCACCTGTAATAAAATCTAGTGGAAGGTTTCTGTGGATTAAATTTTTTGCTGACGGCGAGCTGGAGTCTATGGGATTTTCAGCTCGATATAATTTCACACCTGGTAAGTAAAAGCTTTTTTTCCAAATTTTTCTTGCTTTTCTCCCCCTTTTCTTTTCTATTTTCATAGTAAAAAAAATCTTTTGTAAATGTTAAAATTTTTCAGTGAATTTTAGGATTATGTTTAAATGCAATTTGTAAACCCTTTTCGTTATGATTTACAAATTCTGAAAAAAAATCCAAAAATCTTAGCTATCATTTAGAAGGTAAGGAAAGAATCAGATGTCTTTGATGTCACCAGGAACAGAACTGATCAAATTGACTTCCATTATACTGAAATGTGTAATTTGAGAGACAACCTGTCATATGGAAATGAATTCTAGGTAGGATCTCACTAAACTTTAAAAGACAATTGTAATATTAAAAAGGGTGCTCATTAGAATAAAATTTAAGAACTTGAAAATAAAAATTTATTTGTTCTCAAAATTATTATTTATAAGAGAAAGGCATCCTGACACAGAGTAGCCTAATTTCTTTTTAGAAATGGAAATCTTTCAGAGGTTTGAGGAAAGGAAAACAGGTGCCTGTGGGAGCCAGCTGCTCACTCTAAGGTCTTCCTGGAATAATCACAGAATTTCAGTTTATTTTGATTTTCATCAGATATTCAGAGAGTTCTGTGATGGTGACAGGCTCATTTTTTTAAAAATTGTCTTTCGTTACTACAAAAATATATTATTATATTAATAAACCCACAAATCTTTCCATACTCATCAACTGATAATTGATGAGGTGAAGTCATTTTTTTTTCAAACTGAAGAAAATCACTCAAATTACATACAATACAAAACTTACACATGTTGACAGGCTTCTCACTTTGTAGGTGTTATTTTATTCCAGTTATATAGACAAGAAAAAACATGGAATATAGGGAAAATCATTGAAGTTACTATTTCATTACTGGAAGAAGGGGGCAGAGGGCTAGCTAAGTTGTAGAACTTTTGCCTAGTGTTGTGAGGCTTTGGACTCCTTTCCCAGTACACAAAAGAAAATAATTTGCATTTAAATAGGGTTTTGTTAAACAAAGAATTCACAATTTTGAAGATAATTATGATTGGATTTAGGACTGGTTACTTTGTGTCACAGAGTATATTTTAATAATTCATATATTATATGTATCATGTGGACTAAACTTAGGCATTATAATTTATCATGAAAACACTTTGATTTTGGTTCTTAATCACTTTTTATAAAGTTTAGAAACAATGGCTACTTTGCCCCATAAAAACCTATTTGACATATTTCAAAAATACATGAACATTTATACTATCTTGTCTATCATATTATTTTGTTGGATTTTTGAACGTATGATCTGCAGTTATTTTGAATATAACCTATAATAGAAATGCTTACATGAGAGAGAGTTTTATGAGTATATTTGCATTATGAGTTTGTTGATTATGAACATCATGTCTAGGGTTTAAAAGTATCCTCTTCTAAAAAACAAAAATGCCACATTAGCCAGAACCTTTACCAACATAGCAACATTGTCGGCCCTGCCAGCTTCTTGTGGTGTAACATAAATAATGGCACCTGTCTATTATCCCAGGTTTCCAATTGTCATAGTGCAACCTAAGTATCAGTTATTTCTGTGGGTTAGTTGGAGCTACAGCCTTCATGTTTGAGACAATATTTCATCATCAGAAGCAACTTAGTCAGAAGAAGCCCTGTGAGAAAAATAGCTGGAAACTAGAATGACTTAACAATTCCCTTGGGTTTCTGTCTTTACTGGATAAAACCGGAAGAACTCGTATCTTCAGACAGTCAGTAAGACCGTAAGAAGGGGACCCACAATGTTTTCATGATTTCAGAAGATATATTATGGAGGGCCTAGCAAGTGTGGTAAAGCAACCTGCAGCTTATTTCTCATAAAAATGAGGGGCTAACGAAGCAAAGAGGAATAGGCAGAGGGCAGAGCTGTTTGAATTCAGAGAAAGAATTTCAACCTAGAGCCCTGCTGGAGTTGTCATTTTGTTTAAAATTTACTTTGTTGTTTGACTTGCATGGTTAGCTGGTGGCACTGGGGACAGAAGAGTTCCTCTGGTTGATTTCATAATTCTAAATATCATCTTCTCATCGCAGTGGGACCAGAGTGGAGAGGAAGGGTCAACTCATCACCGGGTCTAAGGCTGGAATCTGGGTTGGCTAGAGGGAGGGGGACACCAAGTTTAAGGCCAGGCAAGATCTATGGGTCTGGCTTTACTTTTTCTCTTCCACGCCATTGACCTTAGACATAACCCACCACAATTTTTATCTTTTGCTATATTATTTTGTAAAAAATGAAGATAATATTGACAACCTCAGAATTGCTTAAGCATACATCAACCAGTATACAGTTCTGGTTAAAAATTGTTTGAATGTTTGTAAGATTTCAATTGTCCCATAGATAGTTTTAAAAAATGAATCAGATCATGTGTTCTTAAAAAATAAGAATATTTTTATGTTATTGGAAAAACAAGTATCCTAGATAGTTTTGAAGTATGCACTCTGTCTCTTCTTTTGGTGGTATTGTATATGCGTTAAAGTTATGAAAAAAACTAATCCTATGTCACATTGCTTTTGTTAAATTGTTTATTTGGGCCAAAGTCATAATGGGAGAGTTATAGCCATTTCTGATGAATGACAGTCATAAAATATATACAGGAAGAAATAACCACAGAAAGGTCAGGCAACTTCTTTTACGAATTACAATCTGAAATCTGAATACATTTGCATCTGGATACATTTCCAGTCAGGATTTTAGAATCTACAAGTGTAATGGGAGTGTAATGGTTCCTACATGCAGACTTATCTGCATTTCCAGTTTATAAGCTTATGGCTGAACCCAAGGGGATTCTGTGATCAAGTTTTGACACCAAGTTCCATAATAGGTACATTTAACATAACTGAGCTAAGGTACTTGGTGTTTTATCACTATGGTGTGAATCAAGTTTTCCAAGCTGCTTTAGAACTCAATCTCATATTTCTTATTGTCCTATCCCTTCCTTTCTTTCTGTCTTCCTGCTTCCATCTTTCCTTGCTAGCATGCTAAATTTTGTCTTCACTCAGCTCCAAAATTGTTTCTATTTTCTAAGATCTGACTATCTGACTTTCTTTTTCACTCACTTCAAAAATAAAATAAATAGGCTTTTCATCTCTAGCTCCTGCTGGCCCTAGTGTGTGGGCTTTTGAATTCTTAGTGATGTCTGAAAATCAGTCCACCAGAAGTCACGCATGGATAGAAAGGATAGGAAGACAGCCAACAAAAATACCAGGGAAATGGTATTGAGGAAGGTCTTCTGTTTTTCCTACACATGTTAATGTTTCTTTACTGTTTAGTTCACTGATGGTTATTTTGGGTTCCTGTGTCATCATTCAGGTCTTGAGTATATGGATGAATCAGCCAGGACAGTAGTCTAGCATATCTAAGAATTACAGTGAAGATGAGCTAGCAATCTAGGAGTTCATGTCCTCGGCTTTTCATGAAGCCTAAAGAATCGCTGATATGCACAGAACTTCTGAGTACTTCACAGAGGAGGAACACAGGAAGATTTCCCCTGCATCCTGTGTGGTACATAGGTAGCAGCCATATATTTTCTGGGTTTCAAGAACAGAGATATGTTGTTGTGTCTGAGTGTGATGGCACACACATTTAATCTCAACACTGAGAAGGCAGAAGCATGTAGGTATCTGTGACTTCAAAGCCAGCCTGGTCTATGTAGCAAGCTCTTTGCCAGTCAGATCTACACAGAGAAACACTATCTCAACAGAGCAAAACCAAACAAAGCAAACAAAACAAAATGAAACACCAGTGCTAAATGCTAAGACATGAAATATGTTAAGGATTACACTTTGTAAAATATGATAACACACAGCCAATTCAACAAGAAATCATATTAAACATATAATAAACATGTACAGTGTTGGAAAACTGTATATTTGCTCGTTTAATGGGTTGTCTAGTTAAAAATACTTAAATCAAACAATACAGAAACTCAGACAACTAGTAATATTTATAAGGCCTTGAACAAAACTGTAATAATGTATATCAAATTCATAAGAATGGGTACCCTAGGCATAGAGTGGCAGAAGAGGGGTGTTTTTGGAGCCCGGATAGAACTATACTATAATCTAATTTAGAGTTTCCAGTAAAAGTTAAAGATTCCTCTGAAACAGATTCTATAATTTTGGTATCATTTGTATAAACAAACTATTTAAGATAAAAGTATAAGTAGAAACTACTCTGGTTAAAGTTTTAAATGTAGAATGCTGTATCCCAATTCTGTGTTTTGTAAATTCAACCTAAGAAAGCCTTTTGAACAGAGATTAACACCTCTGCTCAGCCAGCTGCTTTCTTGGCATGGTTTCCTTTACCACTAGAAAATCTAACTTAATCAGAAAAAAACATAACTTTACCATTGGAGACCTCGATCAGTGTCATTAATGTAACTATACCATTCGATATCTTCAATCAGTGGCATTACCCAGGTACTCAGGCATCTCAGTGAACAAAAACACCCTTGAGATTGAATTTCTGAGGAAGGCAATCTTTCTTCCTTCAGTTACACATACATTTTGCTAGTCTTTTACTTTTCTTTCCAATGAACACAGGTGGCTTCTTTGCCTGCTATTTCCAGACAAAGAAGATTAAACATATAGAATTTTCCACTTTTGATGATATTTTTCTATA
The DNA here is from genome assembly GCA_028551405.1 of Uromys caudimaculatus. Taxonomy (NCBI): domain Eukaryota; kingdom Metazoa; phylum Chordata; class Mammalia; order Rodentia; family Muridae; genus Uromys; species Uromys caudimaculatus. Next base: position 68,358,748 of record CM052715.1, read on the forward strand.
CTATTCTCATGAGAAGTTACACATGCCCTACTAAGAAAAGCTTAGCTAAAGGACTATACCTCACAGTAATGGAGGTGAGGTGGAGTTAGTCTTTCCCATTGAAGTGAGTGGAGTTTTTAAATACTCTGGGATGATTTTGATACTTTGTACTTAAATAGCACCTTTCATCTGAGAAGCTCAAAGTCTTTTAGGGACAGGAGGCCGATTCTTAGCCTCTCTCAAACTGCATGCTGATTGACTTCAAAGAGTACACTGTGAGCAGAAGTTTAAACCAAGTGTTTCGAAAATACCTCTATGTGCAGTAAATGAAGTGTACTATTAAATAGAAATAGCCTTTCCTTTAATGTTTCCTTGATTATTTGATGCGACTTTATCCTCCTGCTTATGACAAGAGTGAAGGTAGGCACACTTAACTAAGAATTTAGATTTTTTAGTTTTTGAGAACTTTGCAAATGAGTGTAATGTTTACGTTGTCTTCAGATCTTCCCCCAGCTACTCCAGAACTCCTGTCCCCACTTCCTTTCAAGTTCAAAACCTCTTCTTTAATTACAAGTTTTGTCACACACGTGTATGCACAGAGGCACATAATAGATCGACATACATATGCAGATATCGGTATAGCTTGCTGAGTACAATTAACGCTGCTCTAATGTAGATGTGCTTAGGGCTGAACACTAGGACTGAATAACTTATCAAGAGGCTTATCCACGGAAAAGACTGATTCTTCTCTCAGCAGCCACAGGTGATCATTTAGAGGTAGACAATTACAGTTCTGCTATGTATCCTGATATGAAACAATAATTTTCTTTATAGATTGGATTGACTTTTACTTAAATGATAGAAACTTTACAAGTCTAAGGTTTACAAAACAAGCATACAAACAAAGAAAGACATATTATTTTTAGGTTAGTTAGTGTTATTTTTTAAACTATCATATTTACAATGTTGATTCATACTAGTCTCATTTCATATTAGGAACTCCTATGAAATGTCAACTTTGAGGAATAGAATCATGTTTCATTTTTTTAGGTATTTTTTTTCAAGAATCAAAATGCAAAACTTGAAACACGGTAACAAAATTTTAAATGTGGAGCAGGTAGCACTGATGGTCAGGTGAAACTCAATTCTTCTGTTCCTACTTCTCAGTTATGCAGACCATTAACTGGTTTATCGCATCGATAGCTTGTAGAGGACTCAGGCTGAGAGAAGGGAAAGTCAGAGAGATGAAACTGCTGCTTGGTCTAGGTGGGTGTTCAGGAGAGAACTTGAGAGTGGGAGAGACTTTCCAGGATTAGCTCCCATCTGTGCAGAGAACACTGAAAGCAACATAAAAGGAAATGGAAGATTGCTGAGCAGTTTCCTGTACAATACAGATATCAGTTTGTCTCTAGGATAGACGGTGTCCAGGTGTGGGTGTGTTGTTTGCAGTTATTGGGTAGTTCAGGGCTGAAGCGAGTGTTTGGAACATGGTACATCCTGCAATTGGATCACAAAGGTCCAAGCATAGTTACAGATTTCTTTGGATTAGAAAAAGACTGTAGGGCTCCAAAGTTTCACTCATACCTTCATACAAAAAGGAAAACGGCTTCATAAGGAAAAGGCTTGGGAGAACTTGCTGCCAGGCTTGCAAGTTCCTCATGACCTCAAGCTCTTTCTTGCTTATCAGTTTATGTAACTGTGTGCTGATGCACCTTCTGTGAAGAGTAGTGATTATGACCCTAATTTTATCACATATACTGAAATTTATTTTAGTGTAGTTGTATTAAGAAAGTTAATTTAGACAAATACCATGCCATCTCCCATTTCACTACTGTCTATAACTTGAAGAATTCGCTTTTCTCATGTTGTCAGAAATATCTTTCAGTTAACAATGGTCTCTTCCCTCTCCTGTTCATCTCTTAAAATATATGCCTTCTCCACCCAACTCACCATGAAGTAGGTAGTTGCTCTGTTCTTCATCTCTTCTATCTGTTCCTATTGACATGATTCTCTATGTATATAGCCCTCTGCTTAAACTTGTGCCTCACTTGTTAATATTTAAGAGGAAAGCTAAGTTTCTTCATTTGGGTGTAACTCAATTACATTACCTCCATCATCCATGTCTCTTTGAGGTTTACCTGTGATGGTAGCTGCATCCGGTCATTGTAAAACACAGCTTTATCTAAGACTGCTGTACGTAGCTCAGCTCAGAGAGAGGGTTATTTTCAAATCTCATAGAGGAGGCTTGAAAACAGAAATGAGAATGATATTAATGTATAGAAAGGAGATCTGATAAACTAAGTGGAAACCATGCCTCAACACGTTGTGAGATCACCTCTGCATCCAAACCATCATTTAATAACTAACATTTAGTCTCTATTTTAATTGTTAAGATATGTAGCATCAATTAAAAATATCAAAAAATTTGGCCAAAGTAAAATATAGAACAAATGCATTTGTACTACATTTTGACACATCGTTTGTCCAGGGATTTATATAGTTGCAAGAAGTTATGAGTGTAATCTTTCCCATAATTCTTTGATGAACATTTAGTTTTTCATTGCATTTTTAATAAATATACATTTCAATTTATGAATTTCATAGACATTTTGTCTAAGAAAATATTTTTAAATCTTCATACTTAAAACATTATCTTTCATAGCATTTTACAGACAGATTGAGACTTATTTTTAATTTAGTTGTGTATGAAATGACTTAAGGAATTATAAGAAAACAGCTTTCTATTTTAGTGCTTGATGTCATTACAGCTATAAAAGTAAAACTTGCGGTTCAGTACTTTAAGTGAATGCATACCTTAAGTTGATTTCCATTCCACTCTCTTAGCCACTCACTTATTCAGTGGATATTTCTGGTCCACTGATAAATACTGTGTGACACATCTATGTCAAACATACAATTGATTTATTGTCTCCGATCAGATTGGTTTTGTTTGTTTGTTTTTGGTTTTTTTGCTTTTTTGTTTTTGTAGTAGTAGTAGTAGTAGTAGTAGACTAATGGTCAGGCTACCTGCTCCTCCCTAAATATGTTTTTCAGAAATCTCTGAGATCCATGAATGTATTATTACATGTCAAAGGGGAATTAGAATCATAGGCAATATTCCACATTAAAGTCATGTATCAGTCAAATTTAACATTAGGTGATTATCCTAGATATCTGGGTTGGCAAAGCAAAGGTCAAATTTCTTTCCTTTGCCATAAAGGGCCAGAAGACTTTGGGTCAAATGAGATGATGTAATAAAGACCTAGCGAGCTTTAAAGGAGAATGAAAGAGAAGCAAAGTGATGGACAGTTTCTAGAAACAAAATGAGAACAAATGGATTATTCACTATATCCCCCCATAAGCATGACTGACAACTTATTTCAGACTTCTGATATCGAAAATGTAAAATAATACACTTGAGTTGCTGAAAGCCACCAAGTTTGTGGTAATTTATTCCAACAGTGGTGTGAGACAAATAGTGATTTTACTTCTTGGAAGTGAAATGTTACTATAAAAAATATCTTCAAAGTGGAATAGGAATTAACAGTGTTAAAAATATGGAATTATTTTGAGAAATATGCTACAGAAAAACATTTACATTGTTTAAGTGAACTATTAGATTCCACATGGTGTCACTGACTGACAATTGGGATTTCTGAGGAAGTAAGGCTCATGGGAGAGAAAACAGTCACACCATTTAGATATATACATCCCATAAGTAAATTGTTGGTAAAAATATAAAAATCAAAATCTGGTAATTAAGATTCACAGGAAATCAGGAACATGAATTTGGAAATGAGAGGAATCACTACTGTATTTAGTCAGAGACTGAATTCAGTCATTTTCTAGACTTACATGTAAGGCGGAACATTTAACATTTACTTACAGTTTTAAGAGTTCACTGTCGGTTAAAATTTATGGATTTTGGTTTCAATTAGAAAAGTTTGCCTTAAAGAAAACAGGAACCAAGAACTTACAGATGGACTGGGGACATAGTCCAGTCAGTAAAGGCTTGCCATATATGCATAAACAAAGACCCAGATTTGATCCCCAAAACTCACATTTAAAAAGTTAGGTATGTGGAATGTACTTGCAGTTCTAGGGCTATAGTGACAGAGACAGGGGAGCCTCTGGGATTGCCAGTTTAGGCTTGGTGAAACCTAAGCTAATAAGTAAGGGGAAGGAGTGCATCTCAAAAGGCAAGACGGACAGCTCCTTACAAACAACACCAAGCTGTTATATGGCCTCCACACACATATGTATCCATCTGCCAGTGCAGGGATACATATTCCCTGCGCGTGTGCGCGCGCACACACACACACACACACACACCATTTAAAAAGAGCAAAAGGAAACTGGAAATAACTCCCCAAAGTCATCACAAAGTGGGATCCCAAATAATTTTTTAGAGAGAGAGATTCTGGATGCATTTTTGATAAATCACTCCAGTCATTATGGCAGAAGCCAAAACTAAGGATCATAATATTTAGGAAAGATCTGTTAAGGATACTTAAGAAAAGCTGAATGAAGTCTATGGCATACACAGGAGACACAGTTATTGAGGATCTATATCAGCAGAAACAGTGCCTTTGTGAACCACGGGCAATAGAAAGATAGTAAAATAAAAGAGGATGCCCCACCCACTGTTTCCAAACAAGACTCAAACACAAATGTGCTTGGTATGATGGACTGAAACATGCAGCTTCTATCATTGCAATATGGCCCACAGTATAGAAATAGTTAAATTGTGGCAGGTAATTCTCAGACACTCAATGAAACCAAGTGGAATTCTTCAACTGGGTTGCAAACTTTATTTATACTGGTGAATTTTTTTCACTCTCCATTGTCTACTTCTGTTGGGAAGGAATGTTTTGCTATACCTGCCACATCATCATTGTGATATTGAGTCAAGAAACATTTATCTTGAACATTATATGTTCAGAAAAGGAGTAAAGTTGTGCCTCAGAGAACATTCTTTTCAGAACCATAATATGGCTGATTTAGATTATGCAGATACTGAGAACTGAAACCAATTCTGGCTTTGAGTTGATGCTCTAATAGGCTGAGAACTTTGGGCACCGTGATGGAGGGAACACAGTCTGCCTTTGCCATAGAGATCTGTCTTGATGTGCCAGAGGTCTGCCTGTGCAAGAGAAAACACTAATACACCAAGATGTCCAGGTCTTCGATTTTGGAAGCTCTGAAATTATCGTGGTAAAAACCAAGAAAATAAAGCTGATATCCATGGGCTGAATGTTGATATCCATCTGACTTTAAGATGGGGAGAGTCTCCTGGGTCTCATGTGAAGTCACAGAGAATTAACAAAAAGTCCTTCAGTGTTTAAGAGGAAAGTAAAATGTCTCTGTCAAATGACAGGCTAAGAAATAGGACATGGTTATTGTGGTCTTTGAAGATGAAAAGCCAAACACCAAGGAATGTGGCCAGCCTCCAGAAGCTGGAAAGAAGGTAGAGAGAGATTCTTCCTTCAGCTCCTCAGAAGAGAGAACACAGATGCCCCGATCTTGGATGTAATATTTTCAATGTGTCTGAAGTCACTGATATTATGGTAAATTGTTGCAGCAGTAATGGAACTCTCATATAGCCTAGAACTAAATGTTTAAAGTGTATGTTGAATACCAAAGATGAAGAAAAGGGAAACTAAAGTGAGACTTTGCCTATGGAGATGGAAAACAGGAGATATTTACCTCCAGTTCAAATGTTAAAGTAACCCTTCTCATAATGTCCCTTTTATCTGGATTTCCTGCATATAAATTAATAACGTATATCTAGATGTGTATGTGTGTGTGTGTTTGTTTCTTTGTTAGTAAGTCTTTTAAATCATTTGATTTCATGTGAACTCCATCTTTACACACAAATTTGACTGTAACTCCCACAAAAAAAAATCAACCCTGCAACCCTTTCCAGAGATGTGCATGGGATGGTGGTATTTTTGCTTGTGGCAAATAATAGCTATTTGTGGGAACTGGCATCCTTTAAGCCTCTGCCTCTTTGTGGCATATCTGCCTGATGAATTTGCTTCAGCAGCCCATGCTGTCTGTTCCTGCCTGCTCGGTTGGCTAGTTTCCCGCCACTCTGCAGCTCTGCTGACTTGCCTGAAATTCTGCTTCAGTTTGTCCTTATGGCACTTTTCTCTTCCCAGCTACTTTCAGACAACTCATTTCACCCACTAGCCTAGGAGCAACAGAGGGATTCTAATACAGCCTGACAGTTCACACCTAGCAGCACATGAGCCCACGAAAGAGTTATAGTAGTTATAGTTAACTATTTTAAGCGGGAGGACATATTAGTCATAAATATGTCACTTCTACTCTGAGTTGATCATAATCCAAATCGGATGATGTTGCCTTCCCTGGAAACATTTCTTCAGAAGACTGCACTACAAAACCCTGAGGAGTTTCACTAGGGGAGACAGAGGGAAAATCATATAAGAAGAAAAGTAAGAAATCAGCAGAACTTTCATATGAAAGGAATGTGGTTTCCTCTGGCAGATGAGAACAAAGTAGAACCCATGGAGTGGCTTGGGGCAGGACTGATAGAGTAGGAAAATACAGATGAGAGTTGCCATGACAAAGACAAGTAATAGGAAAAAAAAGAGCTCTGGCAGCAGCAGAAAATGCATTGGCTCTGAAGAGGTCTCCTGCTATCAATGACTCGTTAACTCTTGGGGAAATGATAGCCAGTTTATGTGCATAGGAGCCCTGTCTTCATAACTATTTTCAAGTAACATTTGCCTCTTACTCTAAAGCAAAATAATGAAGTTACTTAAAAACAGTGACCATGGTGATTTGCAGATGACAGCAGTTTTATCCCTTCAGTATAATTTGCATGGCATGCCTTGTCCTCCTGGATTCTGATGCTGCTTGCAGGAATTTCTCCAGGGCTGCACACTTTGTTCTTTGACAACTCCAAGCCTTGCATTTCTCCCTCATGGTCCTCTGCCCACTCCTTCCTTAAGCTTTGAATAGAAATCACATTTCTTGATGCCCCCGTTTTATGCTTTGACCTGCTCCCACATTTCTAGAAAACAGCATATGTCTATTTGTATAAGAACTATAAACAATTCCTCAATGCAAACTCCATAAATAGGCCAAGTGTTAATTTGTTGTGCAGACTATTAGCACTGGCATTTCTGCTCATAGGACTGGACTTTTCAATGTCTGTCTCAGATTGGAAAAGTTTTTAATTTTTCTCACAACAACTTAACGTTTCCTGTTTGAGATCACCAAGTATGTGTACTACACAGTCCAAGTTTCTGTTAAGGCAAAATATTATTACTATGTTCTCTTTACCTAATTTTGAAATTTTTCATGACCAAGAGATAATGTATATGGGTAATTTCTAGTTCCTTTCACACATAAAATGCTATGTATTCATCATGGCCATAATTAATCACACCTGGCTAGAAAGATTTTGTTTTAGAGATTTTCCCTTAAAAATATACTGCGCAATCATCATTCTTTCTAAGGATTTAAATAATAGAATGGGGGGTGTTGGAGTCTGTTTGTGTAGGTCTTAATACATTTCTCTCTGTAGTAATTTATTTTACTGTACATATTCTCACAGCATATGTGCTGATATCATTGTTGGATGTGTCATAGTTCATAAAATATAAATAATTCCCATCACACCAGTTCCTGTGAACTCAGAGTCACACCCATTCCATCCACTTTCTTTTCTGCAACTTTGTATTTTTGGATTTCATCACCTGTCAAGTATAATTGTGCATGTCGCTACCTTACAGCATCAGGTGAGAGCATAGGTAAACCTTTCATTCATTATTTTGTAGACCCCTTTAACAAGAACAGGTGTTAACTGACACCTAACTGCCTCTGACTCTTTGTTACATGCTGAGACAGGTAATTTAATGAAATGTACAATTTTGTCTTGAGCTTAACAGTGTTTTAAAAGACGTAGATGTTTATTCTCAACTCAGTGAGTGCTTTGGCATGAGCACCATGTCATGTATGCTTCAGGAAAATAGAGAGCATCAACTAGATGGGCCATGAGTCCGGTGGCTCAGCACTACTTCTTTTCACAGCTCTTCCTCATCTCACTGAGATGGATGAGGAGTATTCATGTACCCACTCAGCCATAACCAGTCACGTCTCTCTGAATAGAATTACAACAAAATATTCTCTGCTTAGATTGACACCATGCTTTGGACAAAATGGACTTTGCAATACACCTTTATAATCCAGACTCATACATTGTTGGCAATAGCTGGCACTTGATGAATTTTGTGTGCATTCCTTATTGAGTTTGTGAATGAATGGACAAGGATCAATAATTGAAGATGACAGAATGCATGAGACTCCATATTTGAGGAGGACTGCTGAGGTATTGATGTCTGTTTAGTAGTGAAAACCATTTGTAGTATGCAAATTTGAAAAAAGGAGAAGTTAAGATTGACTAAGAAGTTAGTAATTTGATTCATATGATTAAGGACTCTGGGAGACAGGCTAAAGATTCACACATGTAACTTTAGAAGTGGGAAACACAATAATGTGTTAATTGAACAGTGAAATTTGAGACTGTATTTTATTACAGGAGTGTAATTTATCTGGATGTGAGAGTAGATTGATAAGAGAGCACAAAAGCCCATATATAAGATACACACAATCAAAGCATAGTGAAAGCTGCACAGGTCAGGGAATGTAGGCATTGGTAGAGTACAGTCAGAGCTGCACAGGTCAGGGAATGTAGGCATTGGGGATAGTACAGTCTGAACTGAGGAGCTGAAAACTAATCTGGAATCAAAAACTTCTATAAGGAATTCAGTAGTAGGGTTGAAAGAGCGAAGTGGCAATGGCTGTTGTATTGATTAAGTTGTGTTAAAATTTGCCTTGGAGAACCAAATCTTAGAAGGTGTTATCTTTATTTTGAAATATGTTGAAAGATTAGTCAATTAAATACCTTCTTGGGCATATGAGGAATTTAGAGCTGAATGAAAATTGTGGCCAAGAAAGGTAAAGCACAGTTTAGGGGATAACTAAGGGGAAAAGTCAAATTAATCATGATACTTATGTATTTTAAAGCAGAACAAGTCTTGAATGTGAACAAATGTCTTTGTATGAGCAAATCAAAAGACAAAAATAGGTATTTAATTTTTTTTACCTTCAATTCATTCTTGGCTTTTTTCCTTATAGATCTAATTTATCAACTGACATCAGCTTTTCTTTGAGGGTAGGCAGATTTTTATACTGCACATCGATTTTTAAATTAAAGAGAAAAATATTTTGATTTATGTAGGGAAATGTTCTCCCAATGTTGGTTAAAGACAAACGACCTTCCTTGGAACATTTTTGAAATGTACTGGATAGGTACAAACTATAGCATAAAAATGACAAGGATGTTGAGAAATATATCATTTAGTCTTTTAACTTTTCTTTCTAAATAGCTTTATCATGTTTTATTTCAGAAAGCTCCCCATTTATTTCTATCTAATTAGGAATATATCCTAATTATCTAATATCTATTAAAATATCCTAATATATAGATGACTCTAGCTGCCTTGCATTGCTTATTTTAGTTTATATGTGTAGTGTAGATGTGGATTGGGTAGGGGTTGTGTTGTAGGTGGAGATATAGGCATCTCTGAAATGCCTGACTGGGTACTGGGAACCAAACTTCAGATTTCTGAAGCTGCCAAAAATCTATTAACATTTAAACCATTCACGCAGCCCCATTGCACTATCTAAGGAAATACATGTGATTTTTCCTTTAAAAGGAAGGGGCAGATAAGCTACTCTTTTTATTCATTGACTTATTTCATTGTTATTTGGACAATGCTTAACTATTTTACCTGTTTGCTGACTCTGTAAGTACTAGAACAAGTTTCTTTTTTTCTCATTTTTCTTTTTTAGCTGTAATAGTGCAAAGTAAAGACACTTGATGCATCATAATCTAGATGTCAATCTAGTAAAAGGATATGTATTTTAGAAAATATGCGGAAACCTATATCTTACATAGTTATAAAATAGCTTCTTTGATTCAATGTATTTGATTTTATTCATTAGATAACATACCTTTGCAAGTTTTTCAATAAAATTGTCCTGCAGAATAATGTGATAAATGTACTCATTCAAAATTAATTCAGATGAAATATGACATAATTAAGCAGTGATTCCTGCTTTCTAAAAGGCTCATTATAAGAAATTCATCTTAATAGTAATGAATCATTGAATTTTTATTACATACCAGATGTTAAAATAAGTACTTTGCATGCGTCATCATATGCACCTTACTGCCCACCTATGAGACATTATATTAATTTGATTTACGTTCATAATTTCCAAAATTAAACAAGTAAAATGCTTCAATGATATACAAAAGTTCATATCACTAGCATAAATGAGATTTGAACACATGATTTAGATATTGTGCCCCAGAGTCAACAATGCATTCATTTTCATGCTTAGCAGCTCACACTCTGATTTTTCTTTCCTTTATGAACTGTCTGGAATCTTTCAGATGTTTTCCTTGAATTTAGGATCTATAATGTGTGTGTGTGTGTGTGTGTGTGTGTGTATGAATATATGTATGTTTGCATATATATGTGTGTGCATTAAACATACATATATGGTATATATGTGTATATAGTTCTCTTTTACTCCAAAAGTATTTAAAGATAGATATAGATTTATAGATTTGTGTGTATGTGTTTTTGTCCTCTTATAGCGATTTGACCAAAATGTCACCTGGAATTTCTGAATCTTAACTTGAATATCTTTTGCATTATTGCCACTGTGTCACTAACCCTCAATATTGTGACTGATAAAATCATTGCATTGGTAAAATGAATACCACAAAAGCATGAGGAGGTAATTTTTGATCTACAGTACTCCTGAAGATGCAAGCGTACTGCTCATACCTTTACCCCTGTACTGGTGGAGTGGCAAAAGGAGGATCTGTAGGCTGGGTAATTAGTCTTGCTAAATTGGTGAACTTCTGATTCAGTGAGAGGCTCTGCTTTAAGATAGAAGGTTAAGTACAGCAGAGGAAGATCAGACACATAACATCAATTCAGCTGCTACTGTACTATATACGCAAACACACATGTAAGCACACGCACACAGAGATGTTCACGTAAGCCCATTAGAAATATATATTAACTTTATTACTTAGACTTTCTATGTTTTATTAGTTATTTGATAATTTCATATAAACATTTATAATTTTATTTAATGAGTCAATTTAAAACCTTTAATGACAATTTTTACATTATTCAAGTATGGACAATTTCTACACTTCATAGAAAAACAATTAATTTAATCAGTGTTACTAGCTGGTAGAACATGCTAAACAGCAATTCAAGATTCATGTTCATAATTTATTTAACCATCTTCATTTTGAATATTTTTGCCCATGAGTACAACTGTACATTCTTGTGTACTTACACAAGTATACTTTGATAGATCCTGTAAGTAAACGTGGTTTTAATTAGTTTTACCTTTTTACTAGACTTCAGAAGGAAGAAAGTATGCCTTCACCTAGCTGCATTTCCTTAGCTATGAGCACCAACATAGAATGAGCCTTAGGTTAGCTCAGTCTGCCTTTGTGGAGTTCCCTGAACACTGCACAAATATCATCCAGTTTTGTCATGGAAAAATAGGGTGAAGTTAGGATTTTAAACCTCAGAATTAATTAAAAGATCTTACTGGCAAACACAGTGCACATATGTACAAGCTCCTCAGAATGCTATCTCTCTATTGATTAAATCAAAACAACATTGCCGTTCTCTAGTTTTCACAAGCACATTTTTATATTACTGTTCAAATCATTTTTTTTTTCCAAGAAGAGCTGTCATTAAATCCAGGCAATGTTCAAATTTCAGTCACTACTGCTCCTCAGACTCAAGGTTCTTATGAGGGAGGGGAAAGGACCACATTCTTTGGACACTATTTGATGCAAGGCCTGGGACTGAAACAGGCAGGGAGCACTCCACTAAGGACAACATCATTAAGCACTGGGCATCATTCATCTGCCCTATTTTTTGTCTCCTAAGAGTTCACCTACCTTTATGGTCAGATCTACTGCCAACCATTCTCCTGAAATCACCAGGAGATTCACCTAGCTTCATACTCAAACTAACCACAATGTTTTATCTTTACTAGTGAGTACTATCTTTACTAGTTGTTAACACTAATTGTTTGTGTAAAGAATAATCCTTGATATAGTTCTTGGCTCGCATCCAGTAATATGTTCCTGGGATTATGTTCTGGCTTCTGTTCATATTCAGATATGTAAGATAATTTCTAGAGCTTAGATAAATATGCTGCCATAGACAATAGTTAAAACTTGCTAGACCAGAATTGCATGTTGTGAGCAAGCCTGTATTGCTGTAGATTGGAAGGCACACTAGTCCTAGGCAAAAGTGGAAGAGGGGAAATGTGACTAACCCATGTACTCACTGTTCGCTCGACCCATTATACCATCGTTCCATCCTCCTCCACACGCACCTCAGTGTCTTGCCTTGTGTCTCAGTCTTCAGACATTCATTCTGAACTACATACCTCACTGGAAATGGATCAATAGGTGTTTATTTTCTGATGAGCTATTTCATCTCATGAGGAATATCATTCAAACCGACCAAGGTCATTTGAGTTTGCAGGGATGGAACTCAGAAGGACTGAAACCCATACTCCACATTGGTTCCAAAAGAATGAAGCATGAAGGATCTATCTGGGCAATGGAACAAAGGACATAGACACTGAAGTAGCTTTGGATAATGCAAGCGAACTGCAAAGCCTTTAACATACTATCTGTACATTCATAAATGATATGTATATAGAGTATATAGAGTACTGATTGTATGTCAGGTTTGAAGCAATAGGTACAAAGTCTCAGAGAATTTCTCTGGAAGAAGTCAAATGGCACCACCATCTGTAACACAAAAGACTGGGGCTGAAATTTAAAAAGATCTTATATTTCTTAAATATGCATGTCCATTTGAATTAATGGAAAACCTATTCTTTATTCCTTTTAACACAATTTTACTTGGATAATATCGTTCTACTTATACTCTATTTTATAGATAAATCGGTACATTTCTTGTGAAAAGAACTCAAATAATTGTAAAGGAATTTGAAGAGAATGAAATAAGAGAGAGCTCTCTCACATTTGGGACACTCACATAACACCATAGGATCCTGAACTAGCATTTTGGCTATGTGACCACATATAAACCTCCACAGTTGAGGCTGCTATGTATAGAAGCACTTTGTACATGTTATTTAAGACTACTGTAGCACTGCTGTTCCAAAATTACAGAATCACTTCCTATTCCTTCCATTAAAACCGATTTTAGAAACACAGATCACTTGGGTTTTTTTTTTTTTTCTAAACAAAATTACACTGTTTTTTGCTGTGTCCTGGTTTTATATGAGTCACTTGAAATTTGGAGTGGTGAATGGCCTGTGCACATTCTAGAAGCTAACATTCAAACACGCTCTCACTGATTCCATGTTTCAATCTATTTCTTTTTACTTAAAATTGAAGACAAGACATTCAGAACCCTTTCAAGGATCAGAAATTCTTGATACAATGTGTTCATCACAGCTTCTCTACAGTAAGAATACATTCATTGTATACTGTTTACTGTCCTTCCACACTAATGCAAATTTGTTTGTCTAAGTTCAATTGGTTCTAAATGTTTAGTCACAGAAACAATAGGTCTACACTATTTATATTCTTTTTTTCTTTATTCCCATTAATCTCAAAAATTAGGAAGTTTAACCATTATTGTAAACATTACAGGGTACTATTTTTACTGTTGCCTAAAACTCTGCAGCAAAACTGATTTTCAGTTAAGAAAAAAATGGGTGATCAAATAAACCCCAAATTCTAAAGAGAACATTGAATTTATTGATACAGAATTCAAGTAGTCGAACTTGCACAGCATATCTTATTTTAGCCCAACAGGCTCTATTGCGGGGCGGGGGGATGTTGTTGATATAGTCAGAATGTCTTTGAGCAGGAGAATTTTCAGGCTGGAAGGCTCTCTCCCGAGACAGCCTAGAGACTGTAGGATTTCACAATGGCATCTCTAAAGATGCTGGATATCAAAATGATCTGGAGAGATACAGATAGAGATCTTGTAGGTCCCTGTTCTTTGAGGCGGGGCACAGCCAAGTTGGCCGGTTGATCGCTGGGAGGATGTGATTGTCTGGAGCTTATAAACAGCAGTCTGGGTTTTCAGTGGAACCTGGAAGTTGGCATACATTGCCCTATGTTAAATATATAGCAGTAGTGTTTAAGTTCCTAGGGTAATTTAAAGGTCACTTCTGAAACAATCTGAAAAGAATATGTATTCTGGTGGACTATGTGGTAATTGAAATCACGTGGAGTCCTAGAAAGTCACTCAAGGATAAATTGCTCTTAACTATATCTGTGTTGTGAGACTCACTCTAGATTCCTACTAACTACACTGTGTCCAACATAAACTAAAGGCAGCTTCACAGACTATCCTTTGAAGATGTCAGCTTTTCATGATTTTCCTAAATTTTGTTTCTACCTCTTAACTAGGTAGTTGCTGATTGTATGGGGGAGGGGAGAGCAGGGAGAAGAGAATACACTCCTAAACCTCTTTACTCTACAGGTTTCTCACACGAACAACGGATATATGGGAAGTTATATCTTCAGCTATTTTATTTTAAAGAGTTAAAATATCTGAAAGTGATACACGAAGGTTATAACAAGCAGTTTCCAGAACTAAAAAGAAGCACGATCCTCTAGAGTCATACTCAAGGATAGGACTAGGAAATGCTATATCAGCCATGTAGCTGAAAATGAAGTAAGAGTCTTCTTTGAACTCCATAGTTTCAGGTCCAATAAATTAGATACATACATTAGAAATATTAAAGTAAATTAGAATTAAAAAAGTAGTAGCCTCGAAAAGCTTGAGAAAGTTTGGATATCTAAATTTAGTCAGTTTGTAAATTATGGAAGGAAAATTCAAGTCACATACAATTTGGCTCTTAACACTTGCTCTTAATTGATAGATGATAGGTCATTAACATCTTCACAAGACAGAGAAGCAATGTTGTTGATTCAATTTCTACCTTGCTGGCTAATACCATAGCTGGTTTTTTCTTGAACTAAAATGTCTGAATCTTCTTGCTTCCTGACATTTGCATAGAAATTCAGTTCTCCAACCAGAGATCTACGAGGAATTTCTTATGTAGACTCTAGATACTATGTTTGCCATGGTCAAACTTGAACTCCATGTTGCCAATGAACACTACACACTGAAAAATACACAAGACAAAATTCTTTCCTATGATCTGTTCACAGTTGGTTGAAATCATCATGGTAGCCATTCAGGTTTGGATTAGAGGAAATGTATTTGACTTTCATTTTTCTGCTCTTCACCATCACCCACTAAGTGTTGGGAAATAATTGTTAAACTTATGTGCTCTATTGTCCATTCCTGATGACATGACTTTGATTCTTGATTTATGGCTTCTCATCTACCTCAATGCCTATTTCCTGTTATAATCCATTTTCTCATTTATCTAAGTAAGATAGATGAAAATTATATAAATGACATTCTAATTGTTTACATCTTCAAAATAAAACCACTGGAACCATGCATATCAAAATTTGTTTCTATGCATTATCTTACTCTACTATGTTCTTTCATTTATGAATTAAAATGTCTGTTTTTCATAGATTTCACCTGCTTCTTGTGTCTTTCTCAGATCATTCATATATATATATATACTTGTTTGTGGAAGTGTCTTGGAGATGGTAAGATGGTTACTGAAGTAGAGATGTTCTGTGTGGGTGCTGATATTAATCTCAAAGACCTTAAAATATTTAGTTGTGGATATTAGATAACACATTTAAATAATTGATTATGTATAATATATATATTTAAATATGGGTATGATAAAAGAGAATAGAATATTAAGTAAACAGGAAATATAAAATGGACTTAGTTTAAAAAATGACTTACTTTATGAATTAAATTATGACCTTCAAATGGTATCTTTGAGTTGAAATTGGCAGGGTGGTGGGGGTCAAACATGCAAAAGAATAAAAGAGAAACCATGGGCTGGCAAAAGATGTGGCTCATTTCGAGACTAAGGGAGACAGACACGCATGGCATGTAAGATATTCTAATAGAAGTTTACCTGAGGAATCCTTGTTAAATTCTGATCAGCTATTCCTATAAACTGTTCCGTTAGTCATTCATTTCTTGTAAGCCCTCCACTCTCTCATTTCTGAGTCTGCACTCTAACACACCCCTCTTCTGTTGCTCTCTCACATTGCACTGTAATTATCTGTTTACATCTTTTTCTCCTGCTGAACTGTGAGATTTCTCAGGAAGTAACTATGAGTCACATTGGAGTTCCAAACATTAGCCATAGTATCAACATATGGAAAAATATACTCCAAGTATTACCTTCTTTTCACCCATTTGTTTTTCAACCACTGTTATTTTTATTCTAGTGATTCATTTGTTTCTCAAAAATCAATAATATCAGTATTTACTTGCTATAAAATTATCTTTTTTCTTTTTATTTTAATTTGGGGTAATGGCGATGCCAATTTCTAGTTCTGGGCAAACAACTATGAACTATCCATTTTCCCCGTTAAACCTCAATGCTTTCAGAAATAGCTTCTAGTATTTCTTCTGTGCCAAGCTTTCTACTTCAATATTACTTTAAGAACCATTTCATTTCTTACCTGAAATTTTAACTTTTATTCTTACAAGAGAGCTGCTCCTTCAATTGGTTAATGAGATCATAAAATTAGGAGAGCACTTTCCTGTAATATAGTAATAGTGGCTAATGGACAGATAACTGCATGGGTCTAACATAAGTAAAAGAAAAGATATATTTCATGAAGGAGGTGGTAGATAAAGGTCTTGGGAGGGATGGGTCTTCATATGACCATCTAGGTGAGAATATGTATGTCAGAGTCTAAATTTCTTTACTGATTTCTTCAACTGCAGTGCAAATCAGCTCCTTCTGAGGACATGAACAATGCTTCATGATCACCTTACTTCGCCATCATCTCCTCTTTGGACGAAGTAGTACCTATAATTTTAATCTAGTACAGGCGTTGTTGGCTCAAAGTGCATAACGCACAGTGATTTATTCCATAGACATTCAATTTTCTGTATTTAGAAATTTTTCATATTCTTCCACCTAGACAATGCCAGCTCCTTCCATAAAACTCACACAAAGACTGATCTCTTCCAAGACATCCTCTCTGCCACCTTATTCATGAAATATTTAGTTCTATTCCTTTCACATTTCATGATCATTTTTATCATGCTATTAGTGAATTCTTTCCAAATTTTATGAGCTCATCAGCCTAGAGACTGTACTATATTTTCTTGTTAGTATTGAGTGTGAATAACTATATAGTCAACATATTTTAGGATAATTAATTCAGCTAATTTGTGTGTGTGTGTGTGTGTGTGTGTGTGTGTGTGTATTTGTGTGTGTGTATGCAAACATGAGCATTAAATGAATTTGGAGCTCATCAATTTGGCTAGATTGAATGGCCGGTGAGCCAATAGATGTTCCTAGCTTTCCTATCCCTGTTGATAGACATACATGGCTGCATTGAATTTTGTATACGCTTTCTGGGCATCCAAACTCATGCTCTGATACTTTTGCTGCAAGAACTTTTCTCCTGAACACAGGCCCCTGCACAACTTTTACTCAGAGGTAAACGTAGATGATAATATTACCTCTATATCCTATGACAAATTTGAAAGTTCTTGAAGGACCAAATATCAACACATTAAAACACACATTTTCCATTACTCTAATATCATCATCTGAGCAATAACAATTTTATTAAATTAGATACATTATCATTTTATTATGTTGTACATATTGTGCAGAGATCAAAAGTCAGAATCTTTGACGAACTGTTAGCAACATTATGGAATTTAAATGTGGAAATAGAATTTACTTTCTTTATTTCTTTATAAGTCCATGTCTATGTAGTCTCATAGCCACTTCATAGTTAATTTTGGTCTCTTGGAAAGGCTGTAGAATGTTAAATTATAACTTTATTATTTGTTGCTGTCAATTTTGTTACTGTAGGGATGATAAATCTTATTTAATTCTATGGTTATAAGATGTTTAATTAAATAATAAGCCCATACGTATTTAATTACAGTTTTGAAAGATTCAATATATAAAAGAGTGTGAAGTTCTGCAAACTGCAATATTGATTTTAATATCTGCATCATTATTAAATACTCTGCTACATTATTAATATATGTAATAAAACAAAATTTTCCTTAAATAATAAATATGCAAGTTAAATAATACGTCTTTTGAAAAATCTAAGTTCTATAGTGTTATATTCACAAGGTTCCTGATAATTTTAAGAAAATAATACTGTAGAGAAAGAACCTATCTTGGCTCAAATGTTTTCAGAACTGAACACATCTGAACAGGTTGGTGATAGATGGAATACTGTTTTGTATGAGGAAGTCGAGGCAGTTATTTTTGTGCAGAGACATTTTTGCATCCTTAATTTTGCAGTTATTTTGAAGCAATGACCATTTTCAGAGGCACCCAAACAAGCCATTAGTCACTCAGTTTTCAAGACTCAGAAAATATGTGCACAGCCTGTATTGTATGTTGTCTACAGGCTGCATCTTTTTTGGCCTCTGCTTCAGTACTGAGGACCTAAAGACATTTAGTCAGAGAATGAACCATGAGTTATATCTGAGCTTAAGTGTCAAGCATGACCTGAAAATCAGGAATTAGTGACAGACAGTGGTGGTGTATGCTTATTCGTAAAAGTTTGTAGAATGAAGAATATGGAGTTTAAAGTTTAGAGGTTCAAACAAGTGATTAACATAGTGTTTTAGCATCCTGGTGGCAGAAATTGTGGCACACAGCAACACAAACCAAATATAATCTATAAATCAGAGGAAGCCTCCTTACCAAAGAGAATTTTAGTGCATGTCTGATAGTAGATAAGATTCAAGTGTTGAGAATATCGATGATGCATGAGGTGAAGAGACAGAAATCAGCAGATTCATGGTTCTGCAAAACTGTTTGGATACATAGCTTCTCAAAATTCTCAATGTCAGTTTGGGATTTCAGATCTATTTTGTGTGTGCGTGCATGTATGTGTGTGTTTCACAAAAAATTGTAGATCTCTGTGGAAGCTTCAAGTTTAATTAATTTACATGCCTATTTTTATATGAGGATTAAGTATATGATAAGGACTTAAAAGAGACTTTTAAATGACATACTAAAATATCATCAATTTTAGAAGTAAAAATCTTTAATCTACCACCACACGAATGATGAGTAGAAAAATCTGTAAGATTTCTGTAATTGTTTTGGAAACATGATTAAGGCTAATTGGTTTTAATGGAATCTATTTTTGTCTATGCTACTATACTTCCTGAAAGCTGGATAGAGTTGAACACCGAGTAAACAAACAGGAAGAATAGCTCAGACTTAAATCTCTGAACTGTTGTTCTTACGAGTTTATTAGGACAAAATATAAGAGTGGTAAAGTGCCTCATTTCAAGGGATTAAGGATGCCAACGAGGGATGCCATGATTCTGGCATTAAGAACCTTTAGATCACCCATAAATGGAATTGAAACATCATCCAACTCACTAAGTTGTTTGACAAGTAAAGGTTTGGAAAATATCATCCATCCATATTGCTTAGCAAGTATTTGTTGTCATGAAGACCCTGCTAGAAATTCAAGTAAGCACTCAAATTTCAGAGTCTATATCTGCAGGTCAGGACAAAACAGCCCTAGTGTTACATCTATTCTCTGTTTTAACTAATTATTAAAAGAAATGTTTGATCTATCTAATGTTCCTTCATCTCAATGTATTTATCAAAATTTGCTCAGTAATTTTAAGAGACACGAAGAAGGCTAAAGCAAGCCATATGGAATAATAGTAGAGAATAAGAGGAGTATATGGGTATGGGAAGCTTTGGAGAAAGAAACAGGAAGTGGGAAATGATTCAATTATGTTATAATCTCAAAAAAATTTAAAAATGAGCACAAATATTCAAGCACAAAAGAAATGTAACCCCGTGGAGTCAGGAGAAAATAGTCTTCTTTTTTCTAAAGATATTATTCCTTCAACCATCGCCTCTTCAACAAGGACGGCAATCTGCCCCATCCCCACCCCAACACCTGCAGTCTATTTTATACTCTCCTGCCAACCATCCCATCAGACATGGCAGCAGTTGTATTATCTACAGATGAAAATCCATACTTAGGATGGCTATGCATTATTATTTACTGTTTTATGCTGTTGCAAAGAATTCTTCTAGGCTAGGCTTCCTTGTACTAATATACAACAGTTTATGCAATGCCTTCCAGGCGTCTTCTGAATTTGTATGTACCTGTTGTCTTTCAGGCTGATCACCAGGGAAGATAATGTAGAAAAAGTAAACAATTTCAAATACTTCTCTAATTTATTACAGTTATTTCTGTTAAACAGTATTCAACTGTAGTCATTTACAGATGAAGGACAGCTCCATCAGTAACAGATCATATGCATGATTGTAGTTTTATAAGATGACAATTAGTGATTTCAAAGCTGTTTTGGTCTGTTGCATATATCTGAGCTTCAGAAATAAAACTGTTCATAGCATATGTCTCAGGATATGTTTCCTGTTACTGCAAAAAAGTCTCTTTAAGAACATTTCTAATCCTTACTCCCCTTATCCAAACTTGCAAAGAAATAGAATTTACAAGGTGTACATAAAAGCACAAGCTAGCATCCCTTTCTAGTGAAAATATCTTAACATGAAGAATAATTTTTATAATCCTACAGTGTACATTATTATATACACTATAAAATTTTATGTTAAAAAACTGAATTATTATTCAGGTACTCTTCTGTCCATCCTTTACAGTATCCATAAACAAGGAAACAAGCAGAGAATGTTAGACTAACTCACTCACATATGAATTCCTTAGACAGTACTAACAAGCTAGAGGATGCTATAGAATATAACTTAGACACACTGACTGTCAGGGGTCATAGGAGCTTGGGGGTCTGAGATGTGAAAGCTGGTAATAGCAGGGTACTTATCAGTAAAGTTTGAAGCAAGATTCCATGGCAATTTCTCAATCATTTTGCTATGAAATATAGAACGGACTCTTCCTGAATGATCAGTATAACAACAACAACAACAAATCTCGAATGCTTATGTTTCCTTCAAAGAAATAGTTTCATGTGAGTGTGAAACCATGACTGCAATTCCAGAAAGCAGACTTAACTTTTTCAAGTAGTTTATTTTTTTTTTCTCAAATATATTTGACTCACATAGGCTGGTCAGACTGCTTAGTGGGCAAAGCATTCCTCTGCAACAATTATTTTCAAAATTTGGATCTCAAAACCTCAAGTAGAAAGGTATGGGTGTAGTGGCCCTTCTTCAATCCAGATTTTAAAATGGAGTTGTTGGGAACACTTGTAGCCAGCTGGCTAGAGACATACTATCTAAAGGAATATCACCAGGTTTAGCAAAAATCAAACCTGTGGTGCATAGGCTGTAACAATGGTAAGCCCATTGCTTTGAGGAAGTTAGGGAACATTTATTTGAGCTATATTACTTGATTGACAGACATTTTCAGAAGCTCCAATCTTGAATTAACTGGAAAACTTCCTGTAAGAGAAGCAAGAACAGGCCTTCTGGGTTGTAGAACTGCAATGGTCAAAGGCTGAAATGCTGCCCTTGCAGTTTTCCACAAGATAAAGCTCAAGTGATTTTGTTCAGGTGAAAAAAATACTGTACATAGAAGAACAGTGTTCTAGTCTTTTCATTTTTTTTTCTTTTCTTTTTTTTTTTTAATTTTAATGTGATAAAATACACTGACAAAACAACAGCAACAACAAAAATCAAAGAGGGTTTTAGTTCACTTACGATTCCAGGTCTGGTCCGTTATTGTGGGAAAGTCAAGGCAGAGACTTAAGATGTCAAGAGCAAGAATAACTGCAGCTTCCTTTCTTGCCGGTTGGCATCGAGCATTCTCCTCTCTCATACTATTCCAGATCACACTGACTAGGAAATTGTGCCACTCACAATGGTCTGGGTCTTCCTAGACCAAGTGATAAACAACAGGATTCCACACAGATATGTCCCTAGGTCAACTTGACCTAGATAACACCTCATTGAGAAGTTCTCCCCATGTGATTCTAGATTGTACCAAGTTGACAATTACAAACCAATTTGCATTTTGATTGTTTGTGGCTTTCTATAATGGTCTCCATCTGCAGCAAATAGATTCCTTGAGGATACATGAAGTCTTCATTTATCTGTGGGGATAAGCCCAATTATTTAGAGTGTACTTAGGGACTGTGCTGGTTTAATAAAATGGTGGTTTTAGGTTCTTTTCCGAGACCGATGAGTTCACTGACCCTGGCTAAGTTTCCAGTACTAGAAATGATTTTTGTCTTGTTAAGCAGGTCTTGAAACCACACCAATCAAAATGCAGGGTTGTAGAGTACAGTCATCAACAAAACAATTCCCACATCTACAGCTCAGGAAACATTGCAGAATGAGTAGAAAGATTATAAAGGCCAGAGGATCAGAGTTTACTATGAGATGGTGTCATCTATTAATGTCAGAAATTATATCCATAAAGTGTCAGCAACATGAGATAAACAAGAACACCAAAAGGTATTCTAAATTAAACAGGGGGGGGAACCAAAGAGGCTTCAACCCTACATGAAACAAAACAAAACAAAAAACAAATAAACAAATGGAAAACCCACAAGAAAACTAAGAAATGCTGAGGGATGAAATCAAAGGAGCAAGTGATGTATTTATATTATTAAATTAAAATATAAAATAAGCAATTAAAACAACTAACTTGCATACATAGTGAATGACATGTTTGGAAGTGATATCCAACATGAGTGTTAGTGTTTAGGGTGCTTCATTATTGAGTATAGTCTTCAAATAATAGGAACCAGCAAAATGTTTTACAAATGAAAATTACTGAACTTTATACCTAGAAAGGCTATCTGCTTCCTAGATGGAAAGTAACCCAGAGACAAAATAAAACTATTGATGAGATGGGAAGCAGAAAAAAAAAACATTCTAATAAATTACAAAAAAATGCTGATAGCTACACCAGATATGGTCAGAGAGATCAATCATTGGTAGTTCTGCAGAGGTTGAAATTTACGGCATGTTCTGCCTGATTGCCTGTTGTGGGAGACATGAAAATTAATATTGTTACAACTTGCCTTTCAGGTACCTTTGAAATTTAGATATAAAATAACCTGTTCCTATCTGGCAGACCAGTGAAACTCTGTGAAGAAATAGATCATCTTAATTCATTGTTAGAGCTAGACTTCTTGAGAACTTTAAATCATCTGAGAGATCTGGTTTGGTGAATTAAAGTGTTAGTCACTGGCACGGAGGTGGTAGTAGAAAACATGGGTGGGGATGTCATTCCTAAACAAGGAAATTCCAAGAAAGATAAAGACAGGACATTTGTGTAGGTGTGCTGGCAAGGGAAGAGATGGGCTGCTGTTCCAGGAGCCAAAAATAAACCATGACATGAGTGGTCAGCAGCCTGAAGTGAGATTAAAATTTTGCAGTGGGAAAAAACAGACTTCAGTCAAATTAGCTTGCAAAGTGTAATGTGGAAGACCACTTTGTAACTATGACGGGAATTAAGAGCCTTTGAAAGTATGACTTCCCTGCTATTACAAACTTAGAACTGAAACTGGAGAGAAAATATTAGTGAATCAGAAACTAAGCAGTCTTTACAGAAGACACAGAAGATCCTTGTCTGTGAAAGAAACCGGAAGGATCAAGAAGGGTGTTGAGTTCAGTGTAGAGTTAAAGTGAATTTCTAAAGCTCATCTTGCACTTACATGATGACTGAGAATCAACCAAAGGAGAGCCAGGGAGATGGCTCAGCGAGTAAATTCTCTTGCTGATAAGCCTGGTTAATAGAGTTCCAACTTCAGAGTCTATTGAAAGGTAAAGGAGAGAACTGACTCCAAAAATAAGTCATCTGACGGCCACATAGGTTCTGTGACATACAGGTCACAACACATATCACACACACACAAATGCACACACATATGCACACCCATACACGTGCACACATACATGCAAATGTACCTAAGGAACAAACATCCAATACACATATGCACACACCTATACTCAATGCACACGCACACACCCATAACACACACACACACACTAAGCACATCCACACACTAATAAGAAATCAAATTAAAAGAATCAATCTGATTCCTCTCCTGACAAAACCCACCCCACTCACCTACTTTGTTCAAACCAGAAGCTGCTTCTAGAAGACTTCGGCGTCCTCTTTTATTAAAGAAAAAGTTTTACAAAATCTGTTATTTAGATCACTGTTTCCTTCTTTTTGGGTTTCTATGTTGGAGCATCCTGTTCTCCTGAGTGACCACGAAGTATGATTCAATGGTGTTCCTCCAGGCCAGGCAGCCTCTGAGCTGTGGTTCTGTTCATGGTCCTGAATCACAGTGAAACCAGTACTGTGAATATTCATAACACTATGTGATAATAAATAAATACATAAATACATAAATAAATATAAATAACCAACTAGTTATGTGCACAGTCTTGAAAATTGAGCTGAAGCACACATGATGATTTTCCCCAAGCCATATTCTCAGGGACCTTTATTTGGTCAAAATAATGAAAATAATTTATTGCTCTAGATATACTGCAAATGTATTTGGAAGCGTTTCAAAACATCTGAGTCAAGCCCAAGGTAAAACAGATTCAAATTTCAGTGGAACAGGACTGTGTTCCTAATCGTTTATGGGTGTGTAGCTGTGCCAATGTGATAAACACGTGCTGTCCTGTCCTTCCCACCAGGAGTGCCTTCTCAACACTGCTCCACCCTGAGTTTTAAGGCTGCCTTCCCAACCTTGTCTGCTCCCCCAGAGTCCCTACTCTATCTTTTTTCTAACATATTTCAGAAGACTTTTCAGCAACAGGCTAAGTAATTTAGCTACATATGATAGAGCAAAGCTCACACCTAAATAAGTATCTGCTTACTAAACACACTTTTAAAGTCATTGCAATTATTTCAATGAATTCATTCTGTCTTTATAGTGACTGCACTTCTCAATTACTAAGAGAAATTTATGATTGTAAATGAACTGTAATGTAAGTGTTATGATCAGAGACTGGACCACCTTCTTCATGTGGTCTCTTGCCTGTCTCTATTCTCCATCATTACTTTTCTTTACACTACAATACTTGAAATTTCATTTAGATCAGGTTTCTTGGAAACAGCACCTCTTGGTGTTTATCTCTGAATGTCATCTCCCTTTCATTCTTGAAAGCTCTTTTAATTGAATGACAATTCTAGGTTGATAATGCCCCCCCCCTGCACCATTGGTAGATGTTTATTGGCTGCTGGATGGTGTTTGTACTGTGGTGGTGTGGATTCATGTCCTGTCACTGGCATGGCCTTTATTTCTGCTACTTAAGATTTTATCTTCATCTGCCTTTAGTGCCCTGTGTCTAGCTGTGTGTTCTTTGGTTTGTTTTGCATGTGAGGGTTAATAATATACCTTCTAGATCATTGTCTTATTTCTGGTGATCTCTGAAAATGTCTTAAATAGCAGGAACTAAATATTGTAAATTTTATGCTATGTTTTAATGACAGTGACAATCCAGTTTCCATCTCTTTACAATTTTCTTTTTTTTTTTTTTTTTTTTTTGGTTTTCTGAGACAGGGTTTCTCTGTGTAGCCCTGGCTGTCCTGGAACTCACTCAGTAGACCAGGCTGGCCTCGAGCTCAGAAATCCGCCTGCCTCTGCCTCCCAAGTGCTGGGATTAAAGGCGTGCGCCACCACTGCCCGGCTTTCTTTACAATTTTCTAAACTCTGAGAAAAAAAATATTCTTGAGCTTCAAAGTAAATAAATAAATAAACCTCTAAGACACCTCTCTCCTCAAATTCCTCAGGGGAAACAGATGCCCTGAGAATGCTATTACTAGAGGCAAATAAGAGTCAAAAATATTGGGCAATAAGAGGAACTCTGAGCGGATTGTGCCCAGGGGTGAGCTTCTTTAGATTAGTCACCTGAAGGTGCTTCCTGGTCTTTCTCAGGAGTGGGCCTTTCTTGTCCATATGCAACCTCATATACTAATTTGTTATAACTTCATTTTATTTTCATACATCTTTGATCTCTTTCCATGTCTAGATTGTTTTTTGAGGCTTCCAAAATGTAATTGACAACTTAATTATATTTTTCTAAAGTTCAGAGGAAAAAATTCTAATTCCAAATCTCCTTTATTGTAATTTAGCTGCATCCAAGACTTCGGAAATGAAATGACTGCTTGTTCTCTGTTCTTGCATTATATTTCCCCAGAATTCATAAGCGTCCTCAAGAACACATTTTTCATTGTTTAGTCAGGACCACTCACTCATATGTACCTAGTATATACATCTAGAAAATTATAAATTCAGTTTGAAGTTGTAATTCTAAGATTGGGACTCACAAAAATTACAAAAGAAAAGAAACATATTAATAATTGAAAACTGTTAGAAGATAATTAGAAATGAATTTGTCAGCAGCCACATTCCAGCCAATGATTAGAGTATGTTAGCTCCTAACAACATTTTAATGAGAACTCACTAAATGTGAGGAACTTTGATAGCTTGCTTTATTCCCAGATATTAAAACAAACAAATCTATTTATTCTAAACATTCTCAGCTAACCTGTTTTGTGCTTGAAATGAGTAAACTAAACACTATTATGTAAAACCAAAGTACTAGGATATATGCATAAAACCATACATTATAGTCATACCCTTATCTCAGTAGGACATTTTTTTTATGAGTCAGGTAGCACGATGCTTTAATAAAGTAGTTTCTCTTGCAACACACTGTGTAATTGTAGACAAGTCCAACCATTGCCTCAGATGTTGTATGTTAGCCATTACCAAACTTCTTTTAAGTAAAGGACAGGTGCTTAACATTTTGCCTTTAGGACAATGTCATTAGTGTGGTAGCTATCTACTCTGCTCAAATATTGTTGCAGAAAGCATAAATGTATGGATACATATGTTCTCTTCCAAAATGTACTGAAGTCCCTCAAAATTGAATTTCTTACCTTACTCATGTCACAAAATAGTGTCTTCTGATTATTTGTAAAATTTAAGTAAAATCACAAAGCACTTTTGGATTCTGATTTGCACAGAGCCAAGTAGTGGGCAGAGAACATTCTTCGTTGTCCTCCTCATCACCACTGACCCACGGCCCTGTCTGAACTTAAGTCTCTGACATTGCCCAGGGTACTCTGGCCTCACAGATGCTGCTCAATAATCTAGCCTAGTGATGCTCACATATACTCATCTCTATCTTGTGCTCTCCTTCCTTTTGTCCTCAGCATGTCTATCTCTCTTGCCTCAAGAAATGTCAATTTGTTGTACCAATGGTAGAGTTTTCTCTGATCCATCTGCCTTTCCACTATAGATAATGGGCTACTCTGAAACAATCTCTCCATTATCCTATGTAATTCCCCAAGTTGTAGCCACTTCTTTGTGCTGTAAGGATATTTTGTATACTATGTTAGGAAGTTTGCAAGTCTCTTTATTCATGTACCATTCCCTCAACACCCAGAACTTATAAAGTGCTCAGGATAATTTGTTCAATAAAATGTAAGTAAAGGGTGACAGTGAGGACATGAGCCATGGCAGAGCTGTGCCCAGCTATGTGAGGATGTTATCAGGAAAGTTTCTGTGTGTACATATCTGTTTTCTATTGTCAAAGTAATGCTTTCCTTGAAGACACCTGAAACTAAAGAAATGCATGAAAAAGATAAATCAAATGTACTTTTGTTAGCTTATTCCTCTGAGGCACTGTGAACACTTTATTGAGTAAAATCTCACACTGTTCTATGTGTTCAATACATAAGATCATATGTGAGTATACAACATATCAATAGCCATTCAACTTTTTTGATCTTTTCAGGGGATGATAACATATTTCTATTGCCGCTAGTATGTTCTTCTTCTCAGAGGAAAGCATATATAATTTATAAGTAATAATTCAATAATATATACATATATGGGAATTTAATGTTATAAACTTATAGAACAATCGTTACCGACAGATAAATTCTCAGCTTTATTCATATGAAATAGTCAACATTTCAATAAAAATAGCACAATTAGTAGATATTTTAGAGTTACAAGACTGACAAAGCTTGGGGGTAGAAAAATGTCAATTATTTTTGCAACTAAGATAATTTTCTAGACTTTGAGTTCATAGTTTTTTTCTTTCATAACTAATTTCCTTGGCTCTGAACTCATGGATTTTGTAATATTATCGACTGAGATGTTTATTTTTTCTTTTCTGTAAGTGTCAGATTTAAGATCAAATTCACTCAATGCTTGAGCTCCCCTAGCATATCTCTCCTGTTCTCTGGTCTGCCAGTTAATATCCCATGAGAGATATTGAGGCAACAGTACTCCTGTCTGTACTATCCCTGTAGCCTGTAGAAGTACTAAACATTTATAGCTTCCTGGCTTGGCAAACTCATGGGACTTTGGCTACCTAGCCTTGTCTACCTGCTCACTTATTTGTTGCCTGCTTCCTGCCACCAGCTTCTTCTCAGCTCCATGCAATCTCTGAGACTGAGACTACTTGAGCCCCAGGCAACTTTAGTTTTATTACTTTAGGTCAGCCATGAATACAGATTTACTTTGAGGAAAAGTAAGGTGTGGGTACCAGGCTGTTGTGCCTTTCTGTTTCCACAACCACTCCTGACTTGTTTTAATCCTGAGGAATTTGACAAAGAGATCTGGGTGAGAGTATTCCCTCCTCATCACAGTCTTTGTGGTAGCCAATACCAGCAGCTTCTTGACTCCTCAGTACCCATACTGCCAGCTTCATGGGGAACATTTTTCAAATTGACAGGAAGGAAGGTAAGCACAGAACCTAGGTTATCCATGAACATTGTGCCTTAAAGATGTATCCTTGTAATATTTCCATTATGCTAATTTTCCCATTATGCTAATTTTTCCATTATGCTAAATTTAGAAAGAAGGCATTTTGACAGCATAACAGTTAAGAGTATAGGCTCAAGAATAGAACAACCTCTCACCAATTCCAATTATGGCATTTGTTGTTCTGTGACATTTACCAATTACCTCCCTCTGACTTTAAAGCGGAATGGTTGAAGACTGTGTAGTAGGTATCATATCAGGGTTAATACAGTAATTTATTAAAGTTTTAGTGATTTTTAGGGCAATAGTAAGGGCTTGCTAATACTTTATAATACTTTTGTAGAGAATGTTCCCAATTAATCTTTTTATATTAGAAAAAGGACATGTCAGTAACTTAGGCCCAGGAGCTCAGGGCAGGGAGCTCTAAAAGAACAAGATGCAAAGTGTCTTCTGGAGGAAACCATTTCCAGCTCAGAAAGCTGAAGTTGTTTCCCAGGCAACAGATGTGCAAAGAGATGTACAGAGAAGATCACAAGAGCCATTTTGCCATTTGTGTTTCTCACTGTTTTGAATGGGGGACTATCTGTCCATCTATAAGGAGATTTATCAGAATTGACTCACATGATTATGTCTCATGGTTATAGGAGCTGAGGCATTTCAAGATATAGAACCATAAGCTGGAAGTATGCAAGTGCCAGTGGTCTATTTTAGTCCAAATCCTGTTAAATTCAAGAAAAAAGACTTTGTTTGTCACTTGAGTCTGAAGACAAAGGACCAGCTTTGATGCTCATGCATGCATCAGGACATAGGGGATTGTCTTTTAGTTAGTTGTTCCTATGGATTTTACATTCATTGACTTAGATCTATCCATGTTGGTGAGCATAATCCTCTATTCTCAGTCTATTTATTGAGATGCTTTCCTCATGCAGCCCCTCCCCTCTGATAAAGTTGTAGACAAATTCTAGACTATATATTGGGTGACCCACTGTTGGAGCCAACTTCGTATGTAAAATGAGCTATCTTACCACCCTAGGCTCTGCAAAAGTGTGACAAGGAGCTCCAAAGATTGTGGAAGAAGCATCTTCGTGATAAGAGATGGTAGTGTGAGTGGGCTGGGTCGGAGAGTGGCAGAATTTCACTAATAAAGTTATCAAAGGAGATCACAGACCTGCATATCTAAGACATTTGCAACATGCCAATCTCCTCATTTAATTGCTCAAATGTGGAGTATCTTCTAATAATTTAAAACTTAAGAAATATGCTTGCTCTCCTGCATTTGACATGGCTCTTCTTAAAACTTAATAAAGACCACTAATTCTTGTTTCATTGTCTTGATATAAGATAAATGGAAATTAAAAGATTGTCCTTATATTGGTAGACATCTCCTATGATTTCATAGGAGCTTTCAATTTGGACATTGAGCTATATAAATTTAGAGTAAAACATTTTTCCTGTTTTTGGTGTGATTTATTTGGAAAATATATCTATGTCTTTACCATTTGAATGTATAATTGTTCGAACTAAAGTTAGAGACAGTCCTCAGATTTTTGTGACTTGAATCGATCCCATCACAGTTTGTCTCATTAAGAATTCTCCAGCAAGTGCAATGGTGATGCCCTGAACTCCTTCAAGCCCGACTGAGCAACACCACTAGGTAGTTCTACTCCCAATGAGTCCTGATGTGGGAAAGTTTTTATAATTGTAATTAAAATTTCTTCTGTAGTCTTTCTCTCCATGGCTTCTCCTAAGTATCTAAGAGAAACCACTATGTACTGGGAGCATTTTTCCTTGAGTCTCCTGAAGAAGCTGGTAGGGTTCATTCAGGACTGTCGAGCTTACAAACACCCCAGCAGTAGTGGATGGACATCCTTCTGCTCTATAAAGCAGTGGATCAGTAGATTTTCCAAATTGTTCCCTAGCAACTGCTGTTGGGTTTCTAACGGTCTTTGAACCCCTAGTTCCTACCCATCCTCAGAGCTGATGCCCTTTATGATAAGAAAAAGGGAAGTAGCCCGGCAGTGGTGGCGCTCGCCTTTAATCCCAGCACTTGGGAGGCAGAGGCAGGTGGATTTCTGAGTTTGAGGCCAGGCTGGTACAGAGTGAGTTCCAGGACAGCTAGGGCTACACAGAGAAACTCTGTCTCAAAAAAACCAAAAATAAATAAATAAATAAATAAAATAAAAAAATAAAAGCTTTAAGAAAAAGGGAAGTTATGTTGGCAATGGAAAGTGGGTCTTTCCGAACAGATCACGCCAGACCACCACAGTCCCACGAGAAGAGGGTTAGAGGAAAAGTGGGAAAGGGGTCCGGGTCTCTGTTTTTTATTTGGACCATGGTATAGATACCAGTTAATCTGTGGTGGTTGCCATGGTAACAGATTCAAGAGAGTCCTTGTCCCCTAGGGGTGACATCATCACTGGAAAGCTGCTTCTAATGCCAACACCCCTCAGTAGCTTGTTAATTGACTTTTACCATCAGCTGGCAGGGATCCTCTTGCCTGGAGATTTCAGCAAACTTTGTTCTTAGTCTAACTTTTTTAATATACTGTTTGTCTTTCAGGAGACCTGTATAGGGATAGGGTGGCATTTGTATCACTAGCAATTAATGAAGACCTAGATTTCCCCCTTTATAAAGTACCCATTGGTGTGTTGACTTTCTTCATGCATGACATCGTCTCTGAACAGAGATTCACTCAGAAAATCTGTGTGTTTGTCCCCAATTGATACATAGGATGTCGATGTTAATTATATTTTCTTGTAGCATGTAGCTTAAATGTTTACTCTCTTATGCTTTCCTCTGAAGATTAAATGTTCTTAATTTTCACATTATTCATTTATCAATTTTTACCTATAATTTTTTGGCTTAAAAACTTTTATTTATCAAAATCATGTGGGGATTATTTTATAAGTTAAATACCATATTTACTCACTTTTAGACTAGGTTTTTACATGTTGAATGAAGCAGGACTCTTTTTGTGTGTAGCATCTATGGATTCCAGGTTCTATCATCACAAATATTTGCATAAGATCCCCCCAAAAATGTTCTGCTGCATGAAGTTGAGAAATCTCTGCCTAGTGACACATGAATTTTTACTAAGAGTTTCCTTGTGAGTCGTACCTCAGCAACAGCAAAACAAGTTGTTATGTAATATTTTTATAATGACTCTATTAAGTTAGAGTGATTCTTAATTTTTTTCTCAGTAACAAAACTATGTTGCTATAATTGTATATTTAAAGATGCTTGTTTACATTAATTTAGTCATTTCTCTCTGTCTCTCTGTCAGTCTCTCTCTCACTTCTCTCCCTCACTCTCACTCTCTCTCTCTCTCTCTCTCTCTGTGTATGTGTGTGTGTGTGTGTGTGTGTGTCTGTGTGTGTGTCTGTGTGTGTGTGTAATTTGAGAAGTAGAGGAAAACAGCTGGAATTTAGTTTACTTCTTTCATTATGTGGGTCCTAGGGATTGAACTCAGATCTTGCTGGTTGCAGCACATAACTGTACCTGCTCACTCATCTTGCCAACTCAATTGTAGATTCTAATTTTGGTTAGATTCCATAAATAATTCATTAATCAAACAACATTGCATCTACTGAATAAGGACACATGTATCTTAAAATCTTCCATCTTTTCAGTGAAATTAATCATTTGAAGCTTGCAATTGCTCAGTTTCTAATGGTGTTAATTCTGCCCCCCAAGTTTTTTCTTTGTCCTTATGATTATTGCTACAATAGGCTTGGTTTTGGATTTATAGTATTTAAATGATAATAAAAATAATCCCCACATGATTTTGATACATGAAAGTGTTTATGTCACAAAATTATTGATAAAACAGACAATGTGAAACATAAGAACATCTAATCTTCAGAGGAAACCATAAGAGAGTAAAAAATATAAGCTACATGCTACAGGAAAATATAACTCACATCAATACCGTTTTGTATCAATAGTGCACAAACACACAGACTTTCTGAGTGAATCTCTGTTCAGAGATGATACTTAATGCATCAGTTATAATCATGCCCACTCTGAACATTTCTGTGTTCGATTTTTTTAGATAACCCTTAAGAAAAGCATTGTGTGAGACCTGTGTTCTCCTGTAGTCACTTGGTCTGTTTCTTAATGGTACATTCATCTCATTTGTACCTGTATAATTGAATTAGATGAATCACACTGTCTCAGCCTTTATAGTTGTCTCTTCCTTATTTTGTTTTTTCACTGTGGCATTCTCTTTTTAATTTTCCCACTCATAGTGTTTAGGTATCTCTATTTAGATTTGCAAATAATTCATCCTTTTTGCATGTACCCATTGTAGTTATCATATGTACATTGTGATCTGACTTTATATTCTTCTTAGGAAATACATTCAAAATATCTTTGAGTTTTGGATCTCACATTATTATCTTTCAGCCCTGCTGCTTTTGTTCCGTTCTCAGTGTGTCATCAGATCTGGGTACAATCGTGTTCTCTTATGTATTGTCATTCTACATTCCTTCCCACATGAAAATCAGCTTTCAAGTGTCACTTACCTATGGTGAGTTACATCCTTCAGAGATGTATTAAGTGAAAATAGGCTTTGAGAAACAATCCCAGTTTTGTCTGAAACTACTTTATTTTGCTCTTACCCTTGAAAAGGTTTGGCTGAGGTATGAAAGCCAGGTTGTTACTCACTTCCCTTCAGCCTACAGAATGTAACACTTGAATGTTTCCTGATTCCACTGTGAGGGAAAGTGCCCTTCTCTCTCTGGATCTTGTAAAATAAACCCTTTTTGAACACTAGACAACATCCAGTAATTAATACTTTTGTAATTCATCCTGGAAAATTCCGTGGAGGATTTTGTTTTAATCTTGTTTTGTCTTTTCAGTTCTCTTACATTTCCCCTTATTTTCTCTCTACATAAACTCTACACTGAAGAATTTCTTAAGGCCCTTTCAGAGCATGAATTGTAAGCAGCTGCAAAATCTGTGCAATGAGTGGTTAACTTAGATCACAGAATTTTCCATATTGAATTTTATATATTTCTCAAATATAGATGATTCTTTCTGCTGGTGTTGTAATATCTCTAAGGTGTTAAGATATTCTTAGTTATTTTATAGCCTATATATGATCTTTCTATTTCCAGGAGTCTTTAGCATCAGTTTTGGTGATGTGCTACTATAGCACTCTCCATTAAGTTTGGTGCTCTTGATCTTAACATGTCATAAAAGATATAGTGCCTTTTGAAGAATTATTTTTAGCAATTGTTGGGGACCTAGAATGGAGTAAAAATTACAGATAGCAGTTGTATTTTCTTTGACTGGTCACTCTATTCATTTATATTCCACATAAGTGTAGTGTGGTTGAAGATATTTTTAAAATCATCTCCATGTGAACTGCAAATATACAAGTGGAGCAAATGTGATTTTAAAAGATCTCTTACATTTTCATCTCAGTGTTTAGCAGCAGTTTTTTCATTTTCCTGTTTGTTTATATGAGTTCCCCACTCCATCTTTGAGAGTGTGTTGGGAAATTAGCATTGCATGAAGAACCTTGTCAATCACATGTGAAAGGCAGTGTATTGTATAACTTCAGATTCATAGACATTGTTTCTTTTAGATTCTTGACCTTATTTAGACTCTAGACTTCATCTTACAACACATTAAGATGTGATCCTGCAAAACCAAGAATTGAAAAACTACACTGACAGTCTGATGCCTGTCATCTTATTACCTTATATATAGTTTCAGAATCTGAACTATTATGGAAAGATAACCAGCACACTTTATATGTTGTTGGTCATTGTGCAGCAGATAAATATCAATCATTGAGTCTTAAAAACTTAGTATACTTATTTTATTATTTCTAATTCTTGGTAACTCTTTTCTATCTCTATTATTAATGTTCTCAACATTTTGAGAGCATTTTGAAAGGAGAAATTGTGTGGAATATCTGCTTCTTGAGATTCTGAATACAACAGTATACTATGTTAAATTCTCCTTCAAGAACAACAGAAGTTGCAAATGTGGCTTTGAGTGTCACACTGAATGACAAAAATTTTCCTTTAAGCTCTGTGAAACTGGTAACTCCATTAACCTTTATAATTCTTTGTTTTCTTTGTGTCTTAAATATTTTTCATACAGTGTATTCTGATCATGGTTTCCTCTTCCTTGTATACTCCCAGATCCTCCTCACCTTTCCACTCATTCAGCTCCAGGCCTTCTTTCCCTCTTTTTAGAAACAAACAAACAAAAAGGCAGGTCAATAAATATCCAAACTGATGAGAATATAGCAAAGGCAACAAAAAAGAAATAAAGAAACACACACACACACACACACACACACACACACACACACACACACACACACACACACACCACATACACACACAAAGTCCAAAAAACACAAATCTGAAACAATAATAGATGAACATAAGATAAAATAATGCCTAAACAAAGTGTTATGAGACAAAATATCTCCAAAAGTATTATTGAATTTGTTTTGTGCTGGCTCTCTACTGCTGGGCATGGAGCTTGCCCTTAAGTATGGTTAATATACCAAGAGAGACTCCATTGGAAATTACTAATTTTCTTTGCGAGTGGTGGCCAATTGAAAGTTGCTTCTGGATTAGAGATAGGGCTTGTGTCTGCTTCCCTTCTCAGTGCTAGAAACCTATCTGGATTGGACCTGTGCAGGCCTGTGCATGCTGCCACAGTCTCTGTGTGTTCATATGTTCATCAGTCCTGTTGTGTCTTGAAGACGCTGTTTTTTCAGTGTCTTCCAATTCCAATAGCTCTTACACTTTTTCACAGAGTTCCCTGAGGCCCAAGGGGAGAGATTTGATGGAGATACCTCATTTTCAACTGAGCATTCCATGGTCTCTCACTCTTTTGATAATTGTCCAATTGTGGGTCTCTATATTTGTTCCCATCTCCCATGGGAAGAAGCTTCTTTGATGATGTCTTCTCTATCAGTATAACAGAATGTTGTTAGGAGTCATCTTATTGCTCTGTACAGGCAAGTCATAACTGTAGATCACAGAGTTAGCTAGATCGGTGTTTCCTTTTCCTCTTTGCTACCATGGAGAGTACCTTCTAATAACATGAACACTATTCAGTTGGGGTGAAGACTTTACTTCTAATGACATGAACACTATTCAGTCAACTTCTCCATGTTCAGTGAGTTATGTGAATGTTTTCTTCAGCAATAGGGCCTTACTATCAGTTTGTGGAGAACAAACGACAGTGGTGGTAATGGTCTTGGTTATTTGGGGATTTTCATGGAGCCTCTTTGGCCAAGAAATCATTTAGACACAACCCATTCCTTACACTGAAGGTTTCATTGGCCTGCAAAGTGTGTCTAGTTAGGGGTTTCTCTCTCCCATTATTTGTTGGTGCTATTTTTTTCATATGTGAGTATATTTTAAGAAGCTTCTATTGCATTGGGTTTTCATATGATTCCTCAAGAGACTTTTAGTTTTAGCCATCCCTACCTGTGTTTACTCCTTATAATCTTTCTACCTCCTCTTTTGCAGAGTTCCCTGAGTCCTAAGGGGATGGATTTGATGGAAGCACTCAATTTACAACAGAGTTTTCCATGGTCTCTCACTCTCTGCACATTGTCCAGTTGTGGGTCTCTGTACTTGTTACTCTATTCTCTCACTCTCTCTCTTTCTCTTTTTCAATATAGAAAAAAGAAGAAAATCTTAGCTTTTTAAACAGCTCTATGACATATGCATAATAAATAGAGCAGAGTTAGGAAAGACCTACCAAGATTTTTACCTAGAGGTAAAAATTACCTTCATGTCTCCATTGTTCTACATTGCATAACTCACTATTATAGTTTGTTATGGTGGTTTGAATGAGAATTACTCCCACAGCCTCTTCACTTGGTAGAACTGTTTCAGAAGGATTAGAGGGTGTGGCCTTGCTGAAGAAGGAGTGTCACTGGAAGCAGGCTTTGGAGTTTTAAAAATCTAATGCAATTCTCAGAGTTCTCTCTGCCTTCTCCTGGTGAATCAAGATGTGGCCTCTTAGCTATTCCTGCTACCACATCCTTGCTCTGCTATCATGGTCTCTAACTCTGTAAAACCATAAAGCAAACTTCAATGCTTTTTTGTCTATGCTACCAGGGTCATGGTGTTTTGTTACAGAAAAGTTACTAATACACAAATGATACTAGGTAACTTAACATTTAGATCTCTTTGAAGTTATCCAAGCATATTTAGATAGAAGTGCTGATAAATAGACAATGATTATGTTAGCTTTCACTTGCTATGGCAGGACAAGGAAGAAAATCACTTAAGGAAAGAAGGGAGTATTTTAACTCATGGTTTTAGAGGATTCACAAACTCATTACCTTTCTTCTGGGTCATGATGTGGTTGAGGCACAATATAACCTAGTGATGAAGAGATCATGGCCACCTCATGCAAGACATTAGGCAGATTAAAGGTATGGTGGAGAAATACAGAAGCAAACAAGCAAAGGAAGAGAGTATTGAAGAGAGAGCAAGATGAAGGAAAGCTCTGGGGTATCGTAAATCATCAGGCATTGCACACAAGGGCTTGTTTTTTCAGATGGGCTTGGATTTCTAATAGCCCAGATCATTTATTATCAAACTATCAATACTGTTACAGTTGTTTTATAATTACTTCTCACTAGCTCCACCTGGTGATGACAGAGGTTTCAACTCATGAGCCCTTGGTGGGAGGAAGCACTTTCCATGGAAATATAAATTAAATGAAGTGTCACTGGATTGTGTAGCTAGGGACTGTGTGTCAATATATCACCTAAGTCTACCACTATCAAAAAGGTAGTTTTGTGATTCTAACACACTTGCTGAACTTTGAAGTGCTAATCTAGGGTTACATGTACACTCAAGTTTGAGAATTCTGATAAACTAATAGGATATGCATACACACACACACACACACACACACACACACACACACACACACACACATTAGTTTAGAATCCTACAATAGCCACTAAGCTGCAATTCATATTTTAATTCTTTGAAGTCTTTTTTTCTGATATGGGCTCTTACTATGAATCTCAGGCTGCTCCCTTGAACTCATAATCATTCTGCCTCAGCCTTATGAGTATAGTGCTGGAATGACAGGCATGTGACTTCACACTTGCCTTCATATTAAATGAAATATTTGATGAGGTGGATGGACTGACTGTGAAGTTTGATGCCCTTGTTGGACACCTAGATAAGTGGCACTGACAATAGCTGTGCTATCAGGCAAACAAGGCCACAACTTGTAATACTACTGACTCTTCTTATAGACTTGCTGACTTTATCTGATTTCTTCAGTATTTTATTTACTCTTTTGTATTTAATAAGAATAACTGTGTGTATATCACATAGTAAACTCACTACTTAAAGACCAAAGTAATAATATGGCCATGTTCTGTGCAATGTAGTTTCTTGACAACAATATTAGAATAACATCTATAATTATAACTGTAAGGGTGCACTAACCTTGGGAGCAGCTATGATATGAATAAGTCTATACCCAGGTCTGCTTGCCCAGTTCCCACACATCATTGAAATGGGAGTTATCAAATTGTGTTCAAAAGTGTGGGAGTCGATGAAGCAGCCAAATGAAAGGTCACCCACAATCCAAAAGAAATTCACAGAACTCAGATTTGTGGATTTCTTAATAAGACAGTTTAAACTCATGTAGTTTTACTTTTCACATTCTATCTTCTTCCAGTTTACCTGTCTGAAAATAAGGAGATAATGAAAGATGGTTTGCAATTCAAAACATGTGGATGAAAGAGCTTGGGTTTGGAACAGGTAAAGTTAGACTGCTCCAGAAGGTGGTTTGGCTAGGAAGTTTCCTTTGGTGTGTGCAGAAAAAAAGAGTTTCTAAGTTTGGAAATAACATTCCTGGAAAACAGGACAACACTTTAAAGAAAAGCAGTGAGTGAGTGAGTGAGAGTTCAGAGACTATTGATGAGACTAATGATCACCAGAGCAGGCAGGACTGTGTTAATTTGTTGTTGAAGTTTCCAACTCCCAACTCAGTTACTCTGGAGAAGATAATAACTGACAAAAAACCCAAACAAACAAAACAAACAAACAAAAACCTCTAAGGGGCTAAAGTAGAATAAAGTAGAAGGCATCCCACCCACTCTTTCTTTCTAACAGAACAACAGAACCTAAAACTGAAATATTGTTTGACTTTGTTTTAAACCACACATCTTCAGAGTCTTATATTATTTTACTCCTATTATTCAGATTGCCTTTGGTGCCTTTGTGTTAGATCACAGACTTGTATGGGACCACAGATTTTGCAAACATCTCCATAAATGGTTGAATTTCAATGCTTGACTCCTGGTTAATGAGCCATTCGAAGTCCTATCAGAAGGCATCCAACACCAAGCCCAAAAGCTATGGTCTGCAACTTCTACTTTGAATTTTCTTCCCTATAGAATTGTACACACACACACACATACCCCACACACAAATGAATAAATAAATAATAAATACAGGCAGACAGCTTCTCTTTAGTAACTGTTTATGCTTTCTGATCATGTGCACATTACACTACAAAAACAATGAACCTAAAGTGACTACTAATAAAACACATTTGAGGAGAAGAAAACAAATCATTGCATATTTTAAGTACCAATCAAAAGAAACTGTTACAAAATTCTAAATATTTAAATATCACAAGACTTCAATTTCAGTGCATATTTACAATTCTACTTGGAAACAGATGAGGAATGTCCTTGTGTCTTTCAGTCCTTGATATGACAGAATGGAGAAGCACTTGACCACTCTGACAGTGTAGTTCTGTTGCAGCTCCAGATTGGACTGCCCAGTCTCCCAGGTGTAATCTACACTTTCAAGAACTTTCATTACTAACAGAAGTTCCCTCCTTAACATAAGATGCATTACACCTGTTCCTTAGAGGTCCACACAGAAAAATTACCAGCCTCCTACACCCACCCACACCTTCTGCAGCCCTGTAATAAGTCAGCAAGAATGTTTCCAGGAGAATGCAAACATATAAAATAAATGAAAAAAAACAAAAAACAAAAAATGGAGAACTTGTAAATTATAGATAACTTTTTACTTCCATTGTTCATATTTGTTACATTTTCTTTGCTATGATAAAAGCAGCTTGAAAAAGACTGTGTTTATGACAGTTTGAGGGATCTCAGGCCATCATTGTGGGGGGAGCCATGGCAGATATAGTAGAAACATGCAGCTGTGAGTCCTCATATCCATGTAGAACAGAAACCAGAGAACATGGTGGTGGATGTCATCTGGCTTTCTCTCTTTTCCTATTTGTTCATACCAGTCCATGGGACAGAGGAGTGCACATATAGGTTGGGTATGCCCTCCCCAATAAACATCTCATGAAACATCCTTGTCAATACAACTAGGGGTGCTTCTTCTAGATGATTCTATATTTCATGGATATGACAGTGAAGATAACTATCACACTACTTAAAAATATCATTTGATATTGAAACACAAGCAAATCGTGTAAGTTTTTATGTGATTGCATGTATCTAGGAAGAATCACTTACATTGTGAAATGTGACACACTGTTTCAATTGTGTCACACCTGTTTTGATTATCTTGGTGTTGGTATCATTTATGATACTGGCCCAAATGTTGAGCCAAATTGTTCTAAGTGGATTTTTGTCTAGTCTGTGATGCCATATGTTAAAGGAGAAGTGAATACCTGTATGTTTAGCAAGTATCTAACAGCATTTGTACATAGAACAGATAGTGCAAGTACTTTGCTTAATACATATCAAATAGGTTTTTCTTATAATCTTTTAGTGGAGAAGCAATTAAAACTTTAGAGGATAGAATACTTTC
The DNA here is from genome assembly GCA_028551405.1 of Uromys caudimaculatus. Taxonomy (NCBI): domain Eukaryota; kingdom Metazoa; phylum Chordata; class Mammalia; order Rodentia; family Muridae; genus Uromys; species Uromys caudimaculatus. Next base: position 68,399,501 of record CM052715.1, read on the forward strand.
AATTAGGAAAAATTAGAGACCTGGTTGCTCAATGGTAACACGTGCTGAGCAGGCACCAAACCCTGTGCTTAACCTCCAGCATCAGAAGTTAAAAAGCCAGGCCATAGTAAGGTAAACACAAAATGTGACAACTTGAGCTCCTCATTCATATTGGCAGAAACATGTACTCTTCAAAGCATCCTTGAACTGCTTCAGGATTTAACAAGAGGTATCTCCGGCAAGCTCCCATCCCACTCTGTTGGCAGTGACAGTTTCTGGCTTCTCTATCTGTTCTCTTCCACATCCCTGATGGCTCCACCTGCCCATGTGCATTTCCAGTGCCTGGCACAGTAGCCTTGGTATTTTTGCCAAGGGCATTATCACAGGACTTTCCCAGTGTTTCCAATAAGAAATGGTTCCAACTCTATTTAGATGAGACTGAAGCACTTCAAAGTTATTGAAAGGAGAATGTATCTTGTGGTCAAGCTCTATGTTCATGACTTATACAGCTTTAATTTTTCTCTTAGCAAACATATGGGGCTCCAACATGAAAGGCACCTTTATGGTGGTGCTTCTGTTTATGAATAATACTGAGAAAACAAAACATTTCATAATTTTATTTCAATTGATGTGATTTATTTAAGCGATATTGATACAATTAGGATGCAGTGTGAAAGTAACGCTACCATTCTCAGCTTTCTAGGTCTAGATGTGGCAAGCCAGGATATTCTCCCCCTTCATGGCTTGTGATAAATTTGTGAACCCAGCTTGCAACACACAATGTGAGGCTTCTAAACTCTCAGATTTGCTATTGAAGGCTGTATCCTCCTCTTGCTCTAGTAGAAGCAGAACTTAGCCCACTGCCACCACTTCTACCACATCAGCTCTCACTCCTACATGTTCTTCAATGCCCAATTTTCCCTGACAGCCATGGAAGCCTTTCTGTTCATGCCAATAAAAGTATAAGGATGATCATGAATACTCAGAAATTAATAGAGCAAAGTCAGTTGAGGTGTTATATTACCTAACCATAGTACTACCAAGATAATACTCCATTCAACTAGCTCTATACAATGGACTCATATTACAAGTTCCAAACGATGTCTGTCCTGGTTACTTTAGGCAATGCATGAGACCACTGTGACAGTGCTGATGGGAGGGAGGCATTGTCATCAAGTCACAATACCATGGATGCCCTTGAAGGAGGCAGGAAAGGGGGCAGGGAAGGAGGAACATCAGTAAACAAATAGGGAGGGAAGGAAAGGGGGGAGGAGGAACGGCATGGAGGAATGTGGAGAAAGAGAGAAAGAAAGAAAGAAAGAAAAAAAGAAAGAAAGAAAGAAAGGAAGGAAGGAAGGAAGGAAGGAAGGAAGGAAGGAAGGAAGGAAGGAAGGAATAAATAAATAAATTAGACTGCTTAGTTCTGATTCCAAGCCTCACAACCTACAGCCAGTAAGTTATTAGATGACAAAGTGTATGTCATTAGGTGAGTTATTTGATTTCTTTGTTCTGCTTCCTTAGCCTAAAATAGGGGTAATATTGTTATATATCTCAGATCACATTCTTGGAGCACAAAGGACTTAACTAAAGTCAATAAAATAAATAATGTCTCATAGTGGATATTGTTAGTTCAGTGCTGTTGGCAGTTTAATAACATAACTAAATTAAAATAATGGGATTTTGACATGTTAAAATATTCATTTTTTGAGGATTTTATGCACATGTAGGAAACATTTTGATCATATCTATCTTTTACTTTACATTTTCCTACAGGACTCCCCCCTCTGATTTCATGTTATCTCCTATCTAATTTTTTATAATCTACAGAGTCTTCTTGCACATATGTCCATGTCATACAGCCACCTATAGAGCATGGGCAAACTGACAGGGGTTACATGTGTGTCTTTCCTCCCTCATCCTCCAGGAGTCACCAGCAGCTCTCAGCTAGATGTGATTAAATGATAAAACAATCTTTGTTCAGTTAGGTACATGAGTTAAAAAATATATTTAAAACCTTATCATTCTTATAAACATTTATAAGCACTCACAAAAATCTGCAGTGCTATTTCTATTTTATTAAAGTTCCAGAAAATTATAGAACCAGAAATCATGAAATGCATACAAACAAATTAATTCTAGATCCTTCAAGTTCATTTGCAGCATAAACACAATTTTCTGCCAAAATATTGTGTTTGTTTTCCTATGGCCAATGTTTTACAATTAAATATATGCTATATGATTTCATACTATTTTAAAGGAAATTGCAAGTAACACTATGACATTTTTATTATCTGGATATTTGATTTCTCATTCATTTGAGAAAGAAGATGTCAAATGCCTTAAAAAGTCCTGTTTTCCCAAAGCCAATGTGGATAGCAGAAGTTGTTGGATAATTCTGGAAATAATAAGGATTCAGTCAAGTGTCGCATTCACTAATTTTCAGTGAGAGAGGGATCATGAGGATGGAGAACATAACTCAGAATGTCCATGGTTATGGAACCTGAAGGCAGGATTTACTAACTCTCTGGAAGACTGTCCTGTGACTTCCCAGCCATGGGCTTTGACTGGGATCATGCTATCTGGCATAAAATTCCCTCCTGTGGAGTAGGCCTCAAATCCAATCAGAAAGCAGTTAATTACCCTTTAACAACAGAAAACTATTGTATCAGGTGGCACACTTCTCACTCAGCTGACTCATTGTTATTGGAGTATGCAGATTCCAACATTTGTTATGCCCATTAATATCTTTTCTCCCCGCATAGCAGGCTGCATAGCATCTTTTAGCACTCTAAAAGCTTGATAGCGGGTAGGTCTTTTCCTAGTCAGTTTCAGATTGATTTCTTTGTGTCCTAAAGCCAAAAGTATAAAGTATCTTGAAGAACTGTATCTCACTCTGTAGTCATGGTGGGCATCTACAGGCAATGACAATATAGCCTGCATTGCTTTGGAGACCTCAGGGTCTTAATAATAACAGGGAGGTGTATCGTGCCTTATACTGCAGTTTTCATGTAAGAGCCCAAGCCTTTTGAAAGAGACATTGTCCACCCTTCCAGGGCATTTCAATTTAAATGTTTTAAAGATTTGTTTTGAAATTAGCCTACTAACTAGTGGGATTACACAAGATTGTTTCTTTGTAGATATTTACTTTGGGTTAACTCATCCACTTGGGGCAGGAGATCTCTTACTCCCTTGTCCATTACTGCTTGATCCTTTAGCCATCCATGTCCCCCATCTTCATTCACTTCTCATGTGCCTTACATCTCTCCAGTTGATTTAAGTTGGGTTGTGAGGAAGTTGGCTGTCAGATGGCTCCTCACGGCTGCTTACTTTTGATCTCTCTCATACTCTGTGCTCTGCTTTACTATTCATATCCTGTGTATTCTGCCTCTCTACTTTCAACTTTAACTATCATCTACTGACCACCCTCCCTTCATACCCTAAGCCATTTTTTCCTTCATGGAGTTCACATTTGTGTTCCATTTTAAATAAACAAAGCAAGATTTTGAAACAGGATATTCATATGAGACAGAACATGTGTGTGTTTTCTTCCTGGGCCTGAGGTACCTTAACCAGTACAATTTTTTCATGCCCCATCTATTTATATGAAAATTCAATAACTGCCTTTTTTATAGCTGAAATACTATGTTAGAATTTGTTTTTTGTTCAATGTTCATGCTGTCAAATTGCCTCCTAAATATTTGTGTTTATTCTAAGACAACTATGCTGCTCTCCATTGTGGTCAGAGTAGTTTCTTTGTCTAAAAGACTGTTGTAAATGCAGAAATCATAACTGGTCAAAAATAAAGAGAATAAGAGACCAAGTATTCAACCAAAAATGGACCACATATGTCAATTCTCCTCCTCTTAGGATTAGAGCACATCAAGAAAGACAAGTTTGAAAAATATAAAAGATGGAGAAGGGTGTGGAGGAGTGCTGTGAACTGCTGACTTTTGTGCATGACATGGTAATTATATTCATCAGCATACAGCAGATGTGGTTACCTGCATAAGATCTAGCAAACCAAAATTCAGACATGGAGGAGCAGATGGTCTCAAGACCCTGTCCCTTACTGAGAAGCTCTTAGCAGATGAGAGTTTCTAAGAAATAGAGAGCCATCTCTTGGAAGGATTATCCAGTGCTAGGAGGCCCATGCTCTTGTAGATGTCCCTACACCATGAGTAGCACCAACTGGGTCTAGCAGGTTATTATCAGCAATTACAAAATGATATGAAGTGGTAACAGAACATGTCTGTGAGGATATGGGGAAGGTTTGAGAGATGGGGTTAATATGATCATTATATTTCATTGTATTCCTATATTATAATCTTAATATAATCTTAATAATAAAGAAAATGTTTAGAAATGTTGCCAAGGATTTATATACACACTGAGAGAGAGAGAGAGAGAGAGAGAGAGAGAGAGAGAGAGAGAGAGAGAGAGAATTATCAGGTATTTGAAATACAAATGCAAGAACATATCAACCCTGATTCTTATATTGAAAAAGCTTTGGATATTGTGGGAGTTTGAATATGCTTGGCCCAGGGAGTGGCTATATTTGGAGATGTGGCCTTGTTGGAGTAGGTGTAGCCTTGTTGTAGTAGATATGTCACTGTGGGTGTGGGCTTTAATACCCTAATTTTAGCTACCTAGAAGCCAGTCTTCTCCTAGTGGCCTTCAGATGATGATATAGAACTCTCACCTCCTCCTGCACCATGCCTTCCTGGACACTGCCATGCTCCTGCCTTGATAATAATGAACTGAGTTCTGTGGGAAACTGGCATATGTGAGTTGTACAAGTTAAACCATAGATCTCCTATTAACATAGTTAAGGAAGTAGCTCCAAGAAAGTCTCAGGACTTTCTTCAAGATTCCAGAGAAAACACTGACACTGCTTCAGTCAATTAGAGTCATTTGTGTGTGTGTGTGTGTGTGTGTGTGTGTGTGTGTGTGTGTGTGCGCGTGCGTGCGCACACGCGTGTGTGTCTGAAGTTGTCAAACACCACTTAAAGAAAAGCCTGTGACAGGTTCACTCATAGTCAGCCATCTCAACAACAGTTTCCAATAAGTTACTCATGACATATAAAATTTCTTGAGACAGCAAGAGGAATGCATCTCCAGCTCTCCGGTATTCACTTGCATTCTTAGATTCTCTGGAAAAGGATGTCCATGAGATCCTGATAGACTTGGTGAGGGTACGGGTTCTGGAGACTCTTGGCCATTCCTGTCTAATAAACTTCAAAACTCAAAAGAGCATGAAATTGTGCCATTCAGTGTTTGACAAATTATCCAATTAAATTGAGAAGGTTTTAAAAATATGCTTGTAAATCATGAAAATATTACTTCAGTAAGCCAATTATTGACACAGAATGAAGAGCATACCTTAATACACCATTGACATATTAGTGAAAAATGACATTGTTTTTATAATATTACAAATGGAATGCACTGATTTTCAAATGACTAGACTTTTACATCTGCTTAATGGCATGGTTTGTTCACAGTGGTTATAGAGAGAACTCAACTTCATGGAGATGTTTAGTGGATAAAAGGAAAAATACTTTAATACCATTTTCAAATATCAGAGGTTATTGCCGTAAGCTATATGAAGCTTCATCTTGTGACAGTTTTAATACGGTTATTCATGATAAGAACAATGATGCTACATCATGACTATTTTGTATTCTAATATATTAACTGTATTCATGTATTTTCTTCTTAAAATAGGCCATGTGCCTGTTCATACCCTTGCAGGGATATTAAGAGGTTTTTCAGTGTCTGATGGGCAGTCTTCAGATTGCTACTATACAGAGCAAACAAATGTTCACAAAGGTACTCATGAAATACCAAAAATCATATTTTCTCATGTCAATAACCACCTCACTTTAAAATTCTCCAAATATGAAGAAGCTGTCAGGCACCCAGTGACAAATGCTTTCTCTTCCCTGGAAGCTTGGATTTTATCATTGGCAATGCTATCACTTGTTTTTCTTCAAGCCAAGATTCATTTTGTTCATTTTCAAGAAAAAATTCTGGCAAGTATCTAAATCTGAATAATTACAATTTGTCTTTCAAGCAAAAATGTTTCATGAGTAAAACACACACACACACACACACACACACACACACACACACACACACACACACACACACACACATTACTTCACAGCATAAACAACTGTGAAAGTGATTTTCTAAAGAGAATCACCAGACCATACAATTCGCAGCAATGATGCCTTATTGATAGTTTGCATTTTGCACTGGAGAATATTAAGACACTTCTTCTAGGGCTCAGCTATTCAGTGTAGATATTTTTCTGTGCTTTTTCAAGGGAAGTTAAGTAAACTTGTACCTCTAAAGGGTTTGTACCATGGATAGTAGCTGCTGTGGTTTGTGATTCCATCTTGTCTCCTTGCTAAGGACCAATTGTTTGAAACACCATGGTTTTCACACAGCTGATGAAAATAGAACTGTAGCACAATCCATACAGCATATAAGATTTAAAGTTAAATGACCATTCCAGTATCTAAAGTAGCTAGATTGCATTTATTACCAATCATGCAAATAAAAGATCATTTTTTTCGTCCATACTTAATATTTATGAAATTCTAGTAAAACATGATGAACAACCACATCTATTCAGCTCTGGAGCACACAGGAGTAATGTTACACCAATAATGTGAACTCTCCCTTCCTGTTTGAGCTAAATCTTCAGTTCAGGAATTGTTGTAACTGCAAATGTGTGGATATAGCAGATTCCTATTTTCCCTCAGTGATCTCTGTCCAGCATGCATTCAGCAAAGGCAGGTTCTGTAGCTCCACTGTTGAACCGCATGCGTGCGCGTGCGTGTGTGTGTGTGTGTGTGTGTGTGTGTGTGTGTGTGTGTGTGTGTGTGTGTGTGTGTTTCTCAGGGAGCATAGTTGCTTACCCTGTGAGATGCTTTAGTGACTTCCCCATTCGTGGTTGGCTCAGCAATATCTGGCCTTTGAAGAGGTAATAATGCCTATGTGTAAACATTTAGGACTGGTTTCCAGAATTCTTAAAAATCTGACTCAGACTTGTACTTTTATCAAAGAGCATAATAAAATCATCATAGAGTATTTGTCTAAATACCTGTTAAATCCATTTGTAATATCTATATGGCCGAAATAAATTGTGATATAAATTCATTGTACTTCTAACTGCGATGTATTCATCTTTTGCCTTTTGAGAAGACTGTATAGATGCAAAGTAGGATGCCTTTTTTTTTTTTTTTCATTTTCTAAGAAAAGTATCTGTTATCACCAGAAGAGAGATGTTATAGGAACATATTTTCTCCTGTTTTAAGGTAAACAATTCAATTAAGTTTTCTAAAAACTGGATTTTAAAAAACAGTGAGACTTTACCAAAGGTTTCAGTCAATACAGATAGGAAAACACGTAAAAGGAGAAGCATATTTAAAACATGGGCAGAAAATCTTAACACTTGCTGTTCTTTGTGTAAATGCAAGAGTAAGTTTTACAGTTCAGCATAGCACTACAGTGCCTAGACTACTGGGATGCCACAGTTGCTACCAGGAAGAGCACTGAAAACAGCAGGTGCCAAGGAACTTGAGATAGTTTCTAGAAACATGTGCATTTGTAAGCAAAAGTGCTCCACCTGAGGGCCACTGTGGAAAGTCCACCAAATGTCCTCCTTTTATAATCACACTGATATCATCATATGGGATTTGATGTTCATAACATGCCATGCATCTTTTAGCTGCATTCATTGATTATATATGCTTGTGTATATAGCATGTACGTACTGCACAAACTCACTTCGGAAAGGAAGCTTACAGAGATAGAAATATTGAATAGATATTGCTTCAAGACTGACCATGATAGGAAAAGAATCTGGAGAATTTCTTAGGAAGGTTCTATAAGCCCACCTGTCAAATGTAAGCTTTACTTATCATGTTTTGGACCAGAAATGTTACATGACAACCTGCACTTGTGAAAGGCTGAGTGAATAAGGCATAGCTGTATGCCTGACAAATACATGTCAGTGTGAAGTGATCTCTCACAGGGCACCTGCACTGATGTGTTCAGGGTAAAAGCCTGTCTATGACTTGACCCTATATATTGCTAGAAAAATTTAAAGTATAAAAACTTGCAAACATATGTACATAGAGAACAATGAAGTAGGAATACAGTTCTATACATATTTAATTTCTATGTTTAATTCATTAACATCACTGACCATCCTCAATGCTGTAAATCCTAAATAAACATGTTAGATTATAGAGTTTAATTTGTCATGAGCTCATGGGAGGGATGTAGACTGTTAGTAAAAACATAAGCACAGAGAAAAATGACTACAAATTCTCATAAAACAACAAGTGCAAAAGAAAATGAGAGGTAATGTGTTCTCTTTGACTTGGATGTTTGGGAAAGTTTTATGAGATTGTACTATTAGAGGAAGCAAGAGTGGAAGAGAACAGGACACACGTGGGCTCCCCTCTGGGGCACATGAGAATAGAAGAATAGATGGAAAGCTGTGATCAGACCCAAAGGGCAGTGGGATGCCAAGAAACCGTCATGAGTTCATTTACATGTTTTAAACTGATCCAGGTTTCTTTGTGGAGAACACATTTTGATAAACATTTGAGAGAGTAGAGGCTGCTTATTATGTTCAACTTTACTGTGCACCAACACAATAATCTGTGTCATTGGCCCCAAATAACCTTGAACAATCAATCAAACTTTATACTCATACAGCCTCTTTCAAATGTGGTTTTGATTGCTTGGTTCCAAATCATATGAGGAATATCTAATTATAGTTTTCTAAAACAGAACTGCAGAAACGGTTTTCCAAAATATCTTAAATCATTGTTGCTATCACTATTAATACTAAACAAAAATAAGTTTTTATTTCCCAGAACTAGCTTTCATAGCAACCTGGTGTAGTGTGAGTTATAAAAATGACAAATGTTTCCCTTTGAACTAAAAGATAGAACACTAAATTAATTTCCTCCAAAATTATAACCACGTGTAGCTGAAACTTTCTGATCATGATGATGATAATGTACATTAATAAGAGACATTTTAAAGAAGAGGTCAAAGAGTAAAAAGGGAGAAATAAATAAGAAAAATCTACACGCAGGAGGTGGGATATCTTGGTAATTAAGTTTCGATGCTGCTGCTGAGAATTAAAACCATGGCTTTACCCTAGACCCCACCCTCCAAAAATACCCTTCAAATGAGCCACACCATGCATGTATATTCTTGATTTTATATTTGCTTTTTTCTTCTTGAGAGAAGGCCTCGCTTGTCTTAAGTAGCTCTAGAACTTGTGCAGACCAACATATCCTTGATCTTGGAGTGATACTCCAACCTCTGACTCTGGAGTGCTGGATTACACTCCCATACAATATCAGCCAACTCCAAAGCTTGGCTTTTCCAAAAAATATGATTGACTCCTAACCCTAACCGTAACCTTTTCTAAGAAGAGTAAGTCTACTGGTAAGTAGACTATCTAGTGGTTTTAAATAAAATGTAAAATGCAGACATTTAAGAGATGTTTATTGAAAAAATGAGATGTTAATTGACGCTGGAGGGAAAAAATCACTACTGGTAAATAGTTTAAATGATGTATATGCCTTTTTCCTGTGTTTTTCAGGGAGATTATATACATGCATTTTCTTTGTCCCATAAAATAAAAAAAGGTATTTTCATGTATTTCTAAAAATAATGGTCTATTAGTTAAAAGTATTTTGTCCTTGATTCAGCATGCATACATAAATTCGAGTAGTATTTATAACGAGCTGAGTGAAAATACAATTGCATGATACAATTGGGGAATACTGTGATTAATATTGCATTTCTCATTGCTTACAGAACAGTTCACATAAATAGCAAATAATGAAAACCACTAATGCATGCGTGCATATGCATGCTTAGTATGGTCACAATCAAGGGCATGAGCCCTTCAATATGTAGTACACTAGACACAGATATCAAAGAAACTCACGTGGTCTTAATATGTACCCCTAATTCTTGTCATAATGAACAATGACTTTTCATACTGAAATTCAAGTTCATCCTTGAAAGGTATTTTACAAAATATTTTAAACTCTGTAAGATTTGTATCCAGTACAAATTTTCTTACAGGAAAAGCATGTTAAATTCCACAGTTAATTTTAAATTACTCAAAGTCTCTAATCGTCTACCATAGCCATTGGTAACTTTACCACAGGTAAGAGAAAATTCAGTTCAAACAGGCCAGGTTCTATGTACATATATTGTTTCAAATCAGAGAAATTTACTCCATATGGGTTGTGTTTCATTCAGCTTGTGGTCACAGTTGGCATGTTCTGACCTTCAGGACTCTCCACAATGAAGTAGGTTCACTGCATATGATTTCAGAAGATCTCCAATGTAAACAAAAGCTATATATGCCCTGTGTATTCAAGGGAAAAATTCTCAGATGTCCTCTTCAGGCTCATAGCATGGGCTGGGTTTCTACTTTACAACCAAACCCAGGACACGGGTATGAAGACATGGGTTTTGCCTTCTAACAAGGACATTTAGAAAACTTATGATGAGTCCAGCTTCTCATGAAGCATGCAAACAAGCAAAAAGGGAGGGATTCATGAAACTAGGTTCACAGAGAAAGACAGGAAAAAAAGTTAACTTTATAGAGAATTGAGGAATACTATAAAGGACAGCATCAGGAGAGCCAGAGATGGGAAGAAAATAGGACAAGTCTTTCAACTATAGGGAAAAGGTTGTTTTCACTTTGATACATGAAGTCTGAGCTGCTAAACCCCCCAGGCAAGGATGTGTTTCCACAATGATAGAATCCTTTGAACTAGAACATAAATTATATCTGTAATATATGGAAGTGACTCAAACCACTACTTGTTGATATACTATAAAACACATATCGTGGGTTTGAGTGTAAGATACGGTAATGATGTTGAAAGTTTCAAACAGCTATTTTAGTGAGAAAAAGCCAGTAGCAATAAACAGTTGTGTTGAAATACACTTGAAATTTCTGACTTAACATTAGCATGTACTTTTTATTTTATCACTTAAATTTGTCAAATGTATACACAGGATACTTCCTGGACAATTTGATGGAATATTACTCAATAGCATTGTAAGAAATTCATGCAGAATAGAACTAATTGTCATTTTCTCAATTTTTAAGATCCCGACTTTAAGGACCTTGGAGTTTTGAAACCATTGCCAGGTTGGTAAAAGAGAAATTTGATAATGTCCAGAGGTCTTTGTTTTCTGTAATGAAGTATACTTTGGGTTTATTATTCAAGATCCATCTTTGTGTGTGTTTGGCATCTTATTATTTAGCGTGTGAGTTTGAGATGGGCGGCCCGGAAGGAATTGTGGAGTCCATACAGATTCTGAAGGAAGGCAAAGCTTCTGCCAGTGAAGCCGTGGATTGCAAATGGTACATCCGAGCCCCGCCAAGATCCAAGGTCAGTCGCAAAAGTGAAATCTGCATCGAACAGTGGATTTGAGAAGCATCTAGTTTTCACATTATCTGACAGCACTAAGGCACGTGTCAAATGTGTTATTAGCTAGCAGTTAGTTCCCTCTGTTTGGAAATGACACTTGTGTAAACCTGTTCAACCTAACTTTCCTGCATGAACTTCAGTGTGGGACCTGGTGAACAGATTGTACAATGGAGAACAGGAGACCCTGAAGCAAGTCTAAGATACTTTATCTCCAAAAGAGTGTAAATGAAACATGAGATCAAATTTCTAAATCTGACCTCTGACCTCCATACAGTCATTCACATGTGCATGTGTACCCTGAGACACATGCACACACAAATATACACATACCACTCTATACTTATTACTCATGTTTTCTATATTTAGTACTTAGACATATATGTAAAGAAACCAGCCAAGCAATACAATCTTATCCCGAGCTGTTGATAAGGAAAGTAAAGAAAAAGACTACATAAAGAGAAAAGACAGTAGTAACTATGGTTACCATGGCATGAGAAAAAGCATAATAGTAACTAGACAGTAGAAGGCACTCAGACAACAAGGAGCACATTGGAGACTTGATATGCAGAGAGGGCAGCAAACCTTTCAGGAATTAACTTGTAGCATGTGATCTAATGAGTCAATGGGTGTGGAGGGAGGCAAGTCTGTAAGGTCTAACCTCTGTGAGTCTTTCCTGACAATAGAGACCTTACCCCAAATACTTAGTGATACCAAGGAAGGTGAACAGAAAGGGAATGTGATTAGAGTTTCAGGTTAGAAATAGAATTTGGAAATATGTGAAAAGGAAAGATATGTGGACTGCCATGAGCAGAAGCCTAGGGAGGGAGAAGACAGTGAGTCCATGACACAACTAACTCCTTTCTGGCAGCCAGTGAAGGAAATATTAAGAAAGATACCACAGATGGTAGTGGGATATTCAAGTTAAGCAAAAATTAATTCTACTGTCTTTTCTCTTTAGAATTTGAAGGGAGTTTGCCCTTCAAGAAGTACTAGTGTATTAACAAATAAAAGTACTTCTTGAATTGTGCGTGCACACACACACACACACATACACACACACACACACACACACACACGCACACAATACTTATGTAGTATATATCTTTATGAGACCTATTTTCCAAACATGTAGCTACTGAGTCTTGGGATGGAAGAAACCACAGTGGGTTCCCAGCTCTGATAGTGATAGTTACAAGTCTCTTTGCATCTGAGGAAATTTGTAAAGAAATATTTCTACTTTGTGACAATTTAGACATTGCTTTTCTTTTCTTTTTCTGTTGCTTGCCTCTTCAGTTCAAGGTTGCCTTAGACTATAGAGTGAGTGAATTTACATAGCTAGACTTGACAAGTTAGTAAGACCCAATCTCAAAGCCAAAGGCAAAGAAGGCTTGGCAATAGAGCACCTGGCTAGCCTGTGGCAGGCCCTGGATCCAAACCCTTGATACCAGAAGGAATTTTTAAGAAATAACTGGTATTTGTAATATGAACTCATAAACACTCACCTGGATGATCAGAGAGCTAAATTTATCTGATACACAATTTGTGGATTCTCAGGAAAGTGCTTGTTTTTCTTTACCTTTATGAATGACAGTCTTTTTTAAAAGCCAACTTTCATAAACAGGAACTGTAAGCATAGCACCTTGCTGTCTTTAACAGCACCTTGTCACTTCCATGTTAAAGTGGAGTGTAAACACACGCCTCCTTCTTCCAGATGGCAAATAAGCTGTCTTTTGTATAGTCCCAGAACAACAATGCCTAGTGCACCTGCCTGTCACAGAATCTGGCAGTCTGTGACCCAAAGGGGATGCTTCCTGCAGCGCTAAACTAAGATAGTTCTATTGTGACAGCCTTTTTCTGTTCAATTAGAGGCTGAGAAAACAGGAAGTGGAATTGAATGCTGTGGAGAAAACCAAGAAACAAGGTTTACTGCCTTTGTGGACTTCCTGCTTTTGTGGATATCTTAGTAATTACGGGCATAAACTCTCAAAGCATAAGTCAAGATTGAAATAGGTCACTGTGAATATTTGAATGGTATCTTCTGACCCTACCCCAATGCAGTACTCAAGTTGCTAAAGAGTTTATGTGATAGGATTAAAATTTAAATACACTACACATTGTTTCTTAGCATCTGACAATTAGGAAATGTACCAGTATCTTCTTTTTTGATGTAGATAACCCCTTTAATTAGGAACATGATCTGTCAGCATCCCCAAGGAAAACCAGAGAAGAAATATTTTTGGAAATCTATTGATGATGGGGCCATTTAAAATTGGAATAAGCAGTGTCAGGACAAAAGAAGCCTTTTTGAATTAACCATGGGGTACAAACCCACTTCTGTGAGCAGACTTTGTGCATAGAGATTCTAGAACAAGGCAGTAGGAAAAAACAGCACTTGTGTGTGTCCAGTAGTATATCTTATCTAGAGAATGGTCACCATGGGGACTAATGCAGGATCAAACAATGGTAAGGATTTAAACCTGAATTCTATGAGGGCTGAACTTTAGGTACTTGTAGATAACCACATTAAGTGGAATGCAGCACCAAAAATGGACCAATACCCATTCAACTTTGCTTGGGGTAGACTCATGAGGCCCTACATTTTCTGAGGAGCTATTGGCAGCTATTGGTTTCCAGAAGAAGATATGCCACTTTCTTCTGTTGTTGCTATTGCTAAATTGATCATGGTCTAGTGAAATAGCCTATTACTCCTCTTCCTGCAAGCAACTTTAACTAAAGTTAATCCTTTAAAAAATTGCATGAATCTGGGAGACAGACTACTTAGGAAAGGGGCAGTAAAAGTAAGAAGGGGATAAGACAGTATAATGGAGAGATAAATATAGCTACAACACATTATATATCTATAAATATATAACGCTAGAAATTCTAACAAGTAATACTTAGAAAACTCATATAATGTTTAAGCTAAACTACATCTAGAAAGAGCATAAAAGCAATCTCCCCAATCTATGTTGTTTTAGGAACTGTACTTTGTCTATTTGAAATGAGAGATAAGCATCTACTAATTCAATATACTTAGGGTTCTCTGATGGGATTAAATGATATTCCAGGGGCAGAATGAGAGCAGAATTTGGCAGGGGTACTTGCATAATAATTACATCAAGTAATTTTTGGCCGACATCACATGAAAAATCCAAATCCCATAAATACGTGTTTGTGACTAGCTCAGACATTTGGCTAACTACTAGCAGGGCTGGGGCAAGGGTAATAATCTCAAATCTCCTGGGCCAGTTTGATATTAAAGTCACTATAGTCAAGCAAAGGATCCAATTTACCCAAGGAGATAGAAGATGGAGTCAAACGATTCGTCAAACATGTGCCAAGGAGAGTGAATCATTAATGTTTGGGGAGAATAAAGATCTACCTTTTGATAGCTACATATTATTTTTCTTATTTGAAATTAAAGTTAATTTTTGTACAAAGCCAAAAGATTGTAAATCTGTTTAAGTCAAATCAACATGGAAAGATGAAAAATAAGCCAGTATTTCATTTAAAAATATGCTGTTAACACTGTTTATATGATGGCCTATGTGTAGGGGTAGGAGCTTATGAGACCTCCACAGTTTGCAGCCCCAGTTCTAACTTTGTAGGTATATCAAAGCAACACATATCAGGTTGTATTAAATTAAGTTGCCTGGTAAAGGATGCTTGAGGGGTACCAGTGAAACTGTCATTCAGGTGCCACTGAGCAAAGGGAAGTGGCCCAGCTGATTCTGATCTAGCCACACAGACCTTAAAAGCAGAGGTTTCTGTACTGACCGAGGAAGGAGCCATGGAATCAGGGGAGCAAGGCAACTTCCTCAGCATGAAGGTAGCCTTGGGTATGAATGGTGGTTTTGGTCTTGTAAGTCCAAGACCATGGAATTTCAGATTTTGAAAAGATATTTAAATCTAAATCTGGAGTCCTTCTAACCTGGGATTAGTACAGTAATAAACAGATCTACTAAATCTGATGACATTTCATATGTTACTTTAGAAGGCAAATGCAATAGACTCTGGGTAATTAGAGTTAAAAACAGAAAAAGTATCGGGTTTTAGGTACTGAGTCTGCCTTCATTATCTCTAATTATGAGAAGAATGAAAATTAAAATTTTAATATAGTAAATAATAACCAATGCGAGTCATAGTAAAACTTTTGAAATGAAGTATTAGTTGTAGAATGTAAGAATGTAGGCTACTCAAATGTTTTGCTATTTTTCTATAACTGTCTAAATACCACTTTAATATCTTTATACCAAGATCTGTTGTTGAGTATTTATGTTTTAACATTTTAGAAGATAGTATTATTTATATTTTCCAAGTGAAGATTTTTCAAACTTCCAAATTCATGTTATATTCTATCTGATATCATCCTGATATTTCCAGTCACAAACAGCAATTACAAAGCCCCAGGTAGTAGGGCTTTAGACTGTGGTTCAAATATTAAGATGTCCAGTTGTCTTGAATTCATGAATAACATATGGCAGACCAGAGATGATTAAACATTTATTTTTTGTGAATAAAATTTTTTTTTTGAGACTCAAATAATTGCCTCAGTCCTTGCTTTTCATATCATTATGACACAAGGGGAGAAGTTTCTGAGCAACTGGTATTAAATTTTCTTTGTAATTAATTACTTAATAATTTAAGCTAAATTTACTTGTTCTGCATATAAACACAGTACTGTCTTCCATATTGCTGCAATTTGGAAAATAGATACTACCAGAAATGGTTTATATGTTCTGAAGTTGCCCATGTCTTTTTCAATAAATCATCCTGTCAGTTCCATCTGTTTGTGATTGATTAAAAAGGAAAACGCATCAAAATGATTCACTGAGAAGAGATTTGTATCTGACTGTTTCACTAGAGTTATATATTATTCTGTTCATCATTTCCCTTTGCCTTCCCTCACAGAGGGACTAGACTTTTTCTTTCTTATTTTTTCATATCCTCCTTGAGTCTTTTCTTGGAGTCATTATGTCACAAATCTTAAACACTCATTCCATTCATAATGCCCATCTTAAAACTGTTTAAAATGTGACTTTATATTGTTTGTATGTGAGAAATTTAGAATGCATATTTGAACTAAACCCAACCTTGTTGTATAAAGTGAAAATTTTTTCAAAATAATTGAATGCAGGGATCCAACAAATGTTCAGTGTTTGCTTGGTTTGTTATTTTTATAATCATGTATTTTATTTTTAATTATGTATATGTGGATGAGTGTGCATGTATGCGTGTGCATGTGTGTGCGTGTGTGTGTGTGTGTGTGTGTGCTCACATGAGTGCATGTACCTTGAGAAGCAGATGAGGAGATTACATTGCCTAGAGCTGGATATACAGGTGGTTATGATACCCCAATGGTGGATGCTGAGAACTGAATTTGAGTCTTTTCTGAAAGCTCAGTAAGTTCTTTTAATCACTGAACCATTTTTTCAGACCCTGAACTAATTTTTTAAGAAAAATATAATCATATAAAATGCCTACTATATTGCACTTAAGATATACACTTAAAACTTTTATATGTCCATGGAGTTAAAAAACCTCAAGTATTATTCTCATAATTAAAATTATTTTTTTTTCTTCTTCTCTTTCTGAATATACAAGGAGCCAAACTTATTCTCAGAAAAATATACAAAATGACAAGGGATTTGGACCAATGTTTATGGGAGGTTTTTGGCAGTTTCCTCCAATGCCAGCAAGATATTTCTGATATTTTCAGGGAGATGTTATATGACAGAGACTGTAGCTAGTGAAAAAAAATCTTGATCAGAATGTTTTGAAATAAATTTAGTTATGTATGAACAGCTCCCATTCTTGTGAACCAAACACCTTACTCCTAGACTTTACTTTCCTATTAAATACAAACATTGAAGTTCAAAATAATTATAAATATTTCGCATGTGTTCATAAAAAGTCCAGTAAAGGCAGTTGTGCAGTTCCCCCATAAATATGTCTTTGTGGGTGAGGGGAGCCTTTGAGATACAGAAGCATCTGGGATGGCAGACATTGCTCATCACTGCTCATCATGAACACATAACAGCCATTGACTACAGGGATAATGTAGACACATTGCACACTGTCAAAGTCAAAGCTTGAGCCAAGCATGCAATCTGATTTTCTAACGACAACACCCCTACAAAATTAAGTAGTAGCCCTAGCTTTATTATGTGCGTGTGTGTGTTTTTAAGATAGTAATTTATTTCAAAGGGCACATTCATTATCTGAGTTTCATTGATACCTTCATCAATAGGTTTCTGAATTTCTCTAGGAAAATGGAAAGAGTTAACTTTATGAGGATTTCCCATTCCTCCCTTTTCATTTTGTTAACGTTAGTTTTTCTTAAGATGATAACTTTCCCTTTGGAATTTATGACATGCATGTTTCCTAAAAGTTTTCCATAAGACTGCACAGGATGCAATGAAGGTACTGAGCAGGTTGGTGTCAAGCAGATTTAAAGTCCAAACCTATATAAAGATAAAATTATAAAAGTGACAGTGCCTGTGTCACTTCAATAATAAAAATAAAGGACTTGATTTTCCTGAATCTCAGTTCTCTTTGTCTGTAATAGTTTTTGCACAAATCTGCTTATAGATGAATTTAAATCCAGCAACATGGCTGTAGTGGCAATGGATCACATGCAAAGACCTTCTAGGTCTGTGTGATCCAGCTGGAAAAACACACCATTAACCACTCTGGCTGGAACACAGACATTCCCTTAGTACACACCTTTAATGTCTTACAATGAAGGTAAGGTTAGTTTGCAGAAGGAAGCAGCTGTGTTTGAAAGTGATGTCTAATTGAGAGGTGGACAAGGTGACAAATCAGAGAAAGATTTGACAGAATAAATCAGAGATAGGATAAGGCCAACTCTCATGAGAATAAACAGGAATTAGAGGCTACGTAAGAACAGCAATTGGAGAGAAAAGGGTGGTGGTATGTGTGTGCTAGTTTTACTGGGACAGAGAGAACAGTCTAGATACTGGTAAAGACAGAATGAGCCAGAGAATGAGGAGCCAGAAAATTAGATCATATTGCCAAAGTTAGTATGAGGCTAAGCAGAACAATTCAGTCAGAAGCCAAGAGCAGCTGAATTGAATCAGTAAGCTAGGAAGATTAGATTGTATGAAGGCTTGAAACTTCCAGGCCTAGGCCAAGGGATAGCTAAGCCCACAGGAAAAATATTCTCCGGGCTTAACCCAGGCTGTTTGTTTACACAGCTTGAGTATGACTCTTATCCCTTCATTTGAAGAAATAAAAGCTACATTTACATCTCTTGTTGCTTATGGAACTGCACAAAAGAATTGATTTGGCATTGAGTGATTGATAATAGATCACACAGACTACACTACTTTCTAATAATAATAAGTTACTCTTCCAGTCTGTGATTCTACTTGCAGTATAAGGAACTGGAAAAGTGTTTAGACTTATTATGTCATGAAAATATCTGGACTTGAAAATGTCAAATGAAAAGCTTATTTTCCCTCTTGATTCAGTTAATCATTTTCATTCAGCATTTTTCTTTTTGTGGGTATAGATATTTTGTTGCTAAACCTTGTAAAACTAGTGATATCCATGATCATTTTGTCATGTATTTCAAAAAGTGGACTGGGCTGTATCATGTATTCTTGTAGATGCATCTCTTCCTGGTAAAACTCTGTATTTCTTTCTTGAATTTGCATGTTCTTTTGACAGATGATAAACTATGCCAGGGTTATTGTGGAGTATTTTAGAATATACATATATTCAAACTATTTATCATTATTGATATCTTACAAAAATTGGCAGATTCTCATTTTGCTTTTATAGAACTTTCAGATTGATGACTTTTATTAAGGAGATAGCAAATGAAACTGATGAAAAGATTCTAAAAGACAGAGCTTATGATTCTAATTTCAGGAACTCACATTGATTTGATTATTTTTCTTAAGTAAGTTATGATTATATTCCTTCATCCAACTTCCTAATAAAGGTCACCTGAAAAATGTCCTATTTTAAAAAGCATTTCATGCCAGTATGTGAAAGATATAGTGTTGCATATAACAAAAATTTGGCAGATTTAACATTTATCATATTTATTTTTTTCATAATTTTATTTATTGCTTGAAATGTTCACAGGCATAGATGTTACTTAATCATCTCTCTGCTCCCTTATCCACTCTAACTGTCCCTGAGATACTGAAAGCACACCGTTCCTAACTCCATATCTTCCTTGGAGTGTTTGCTTGCTTATTATTTATTTATTTATTTAAACCTTCTAAGTCCAATTTATGATGCATATATGTGAATGGACATTGGCTCATCTTCTGAGGTGTAACAGTGGCCACATGTTACATGCCTAATGAAGAATGCTTATTCCTCCCCCAGAGGCCATCAATAGCACCTCAGCAGGGGCTGAGTCTTGAGAGTCCCACCTCCCTGTATCCATAATGGATTTTTGTAAACTGAGTTGATCTTGCATAGATCTTCCAAAAGCAACCTACTGCTGCTGTGAGTCCTTGTATACAGTATCCATGTCATGTGCAGAGAACAGCCTTTCACATTCCTCCTCTCCACCCTCCATCTCTGTGCTCTTTCTGTCCTCTGCAATGCTTCCTGAGCCTGGTGCAGGATAGATGAAGATCAAATCAACAACTGAGCACTTGCAGGGACATTTGGTACCTTGGACAACAGTATGTTACTGAATCTGTCAGTTATCCATAGCAACAAGGAGCTTCTTTGACCAAGATTGGAGCCCCACAAATCTACTATGCTGCATAACAATAGAGTAAACTCCAGTTCTCAGCGGCTCAATTCCATTCATCTGCTTATAGTTCTCTGAGTCTGCTCTCCCTTCTCATAATTATATCAAGGTAACCTCGTATGAGCCATCTCAGCACATTTCTACCTTACACAGGCCTAAAACGTATTGTCCTACAATTTATATTCGTTGGATATGTGCCATATTTTGTTTTGATAGTTATTTTTAAATAATCATTACCACTGACAGTAAAATGTGTACATATTATTATCTATAGCACCTAAAACCATGTTGAATTTATGGACAGCCAATAAATATATGATGAACACTGAACAAATGAAATTAAGGAAATGGGAGTTCTAGTTAGTTAACTTGACAGGAAGTACCATAGGGACTGTAACTTAAAATACATGCAATTCAAATTGAGCATGGAGACTATAATAGAAAATGCCACTAGAGATAGGGACTCAGTCAAGTGGGAGGTTGTTTCTTTGGAATGTAATAACTGAACTCAACCCTGACACATCCAGAAGAAGTTGCAACAGACAGTAGGGACCAGTTCCTTCAAATAAAAACCTGCTGATGAAGAATAAATCTTGGGGTGTTGGGGACAAAAATAATGAAAGGGACAGATAGGGAAAGGAAGGGATGGAAGGGAAGGGGAGAAGGGAAGGGGGAAAGGGAAAGGGGGAAGGGAAGGGAGAAAGGGAAGGGGGAAGGGATGAGAAAGGAAGGGACAGAGGGGAAGGGAGGGTTGACAAGGGGGGAAGGGAGTGAAGTGGAGGGAGGGGCAATGCAAGGTTTCTCAATGATTTTACTTTGTCTCACATGAGGATTTGGGTTAAAGGCATGGGATCATTGATTTTGTATTTACACATGTTAATTTTTCCTGGGTTGGGAACTGAGCCACACTGCAGAAACTGAACCTGACAGACACACAGGCTATTGAGGAGATTGTTAAAATATACTGTTTCATGGGACAGGACTTACAATTGACTTACAAGAGAAGCCATAGGAACCATTGCCTATATTATAATAACATTGAAGGCAATTAATATATTTTTCTTAGCTGAAATACTGAAAATTAAATCAGGATAGACATTTACAGATCTGGGAAAAGTTTTCCCATTTATTTCATAGTTTTTGAAATAATAAATTTTGAGAAAACAAATGTAGAAAGGCAAAAACAAATGTAAAATAAATGTGTATGTTTATTTTGTGTGCATGCCTATTTATGTGCATGATTAGAAGATAAAATATTAACAATCGATGTGTCAAAGGAGGCCAGGCTTATTCAGATAACATTCTTCTTGCGTCTTCACTAATTTGCTTCATGTACTTTTACTTTACATTATTCCTCTAGTTTCATATTCTATGTTTATGTAATGATTTAATTAATACATGTTTTCAGTGCTTCATTTCATTGCTTAGTATCGTTTGCACAATGCACCATTATGGCTGCGACCAACTATAAGGCCAGACTGTGGCTGTTGCTGAACGGATGGATGAATGAACAAACAAGTTCTTGTAGTCCAATTCTTGCTGGAATCCATCACTTATGGTTCTAAATACACATTGGCAGAGAGACAGAGACTGTCCCTTTATCAAGAACAAGTGTGTTAGAAGCAGGGTGTCATTGAGGAAGGAAGCTTCATGTCTCACTCATAACCTATACTTTGTGAGCCTAAGTTGTCACTTCTGAGTACACCAATATGAAAGTCACAAAATTGCTGGGAGCTTTAAAGATGAATTGGTGTCACAGTACATTGCATTCATTAAATGCTAATTTAAATTTTATTTGTGTACATTTAGTTAAGCAGCCTGATTTTAAGTGCGATAAAATGGATAGATTGGTCTTTTAAAACATGTTTTGATCTGTTCCACCTCAAAGCTGAATAGGTACAATTTGAACAAATTGAAACCAAAAGCTGTCTTTCAATATCAGTTTTGTTTTCCTTTAGTTTTAATGTAAATCATTGTTTTATATATATATAGTTTTCAAAACAAAGCAACCAGGACAGTAGAACAACAGTATATAAAGAAGAATTTAAATTCTCTTCCATAACCAAAGCAAAACAGTGTATAAGTTTTGAGAGCTAATAGCTGATTTCAGATGCATCATGGGATGACATCAGGATCGTTGGGGGGGGGGGTGAAGGAAACTTAGCTAAAGGAAATGGTGCATTTCCTTTAAAAAAAAAAAAAAGCATAATAACAGTTGGAAAAATATTAAAGGTAATTTGCTTTGCACTGGTTCGTCTGCCTGCGGCCCACAAGGGGAAATAATGAGGCTGATTGCAATCAAGGCTGTCTTGTGAGACCGAACGAAGGAAGCCCTAGCTCTGTGCTACATCTTTAAATGAACAGTTTGCTTCGTCTTTGTTTTACAGATTTACTTACGTTTCTTGGACTATGAGATGCAGAATTCAAATGAGTGCAAAAGAAACTTTGTGGCGGTCTATGATGGAAGCAGCTCGGTGGAGGATTTGAAGGCCAAGTTCTGCAGCACCGTAGCTAATGACGTCATGCTGCGCACAGGCCTTGGGGTGATCCGCATGTGGGCAGATGAGGGCAGCCGCAACAGCAGGTTTCAGATGCTCTTCACGTCCTTTCAAGAACGTAAGATTACCTTACTTGACTGTTTGTCCTTCAGAAGTGTCCAGGGCTGCAAAACTCCTCAGCTGCTAATGGAGTTTTCTTCATGCAGCCTGCGCACAGCAGGGTGTTCCCTCATAAGCTCTTAACACAAGTGAGGTTCTTTCCCCCTCGTTTTGATGCAGTGACAAGTGAGGTTACATATTACAATCTGAGAATTTATCACCGTATATGCATCATAGCCTTTCCTAAACTAGTGCAAGCTCTTCCACTGGGAAATGGTGGGTTTTGTTTGTCTTTGGGTTTAGCTCTTCCCAAGTATAGGGAGTTGGTGAGGTAGTTTCTGATGAAGCGTGCGTTTAAATATCGTTTTTCAAAACTGCATAAAATATGTGACGTGTCAGCTGTTGTAAGTTTCTCCGTCAGTTTGCTTTAAACTGGACAGGCTTGCTACTGCAGAGCCACAATTAAGGTAAGCGGAGAGAGAAATGCGTGGGGAGACAGAGAATTAGGAAAAACTTCAGGAGATGTCTAAGTGATATAATGATATTTAAAGTTATTATAAAGTACAGAAGTTTGTTTTTTTTTCCCAGTTTGGAAATTACATTTTAATGAATAATGAGGTGTATGAACAGATATATTAAGATACTCTTAGAGACCTTTGGCTATTTCATGGTTCACAAAAATAAACAAATAAAAAAACATCCCAAGCAATTCAGCTTTAAAGGGTAAGAGCCTTATACTTTCAAGCTGCACATTTTTGCTTAAATATACACAACAACAACAAATTTGGAACCTACTAAGATATCTTATTGTAAATAGCACAGGGGGGGGAAGATTTTTAATTTCAGGATTGCTAAAAAGTTTAGATGATTATTTTATAAAACACACAAATTTATTTGATTTTAAATTCCTCTCTGACTACCCAGCTGGGGCAATCTGTGGCACCAGAATCCTTGAAAACACTTGATCTTTCTAAATAGTACCATGGACTTCAAGTGAGCTGGAGATCCTGATCTGCTGTGGGTTGTTTGGTCATGCTGAAATCTTTGTCTTCATCTAGGGCTTGATTAAATGCTAGAGGCCTTGTATCTTTAATTCATTCAGGTATTTAAAAAAAACATTTTATAGTTCCTAAACCATAATATAAAGAAATTCTTATCAGAAACTATGGTGACTTATGCTGCATAGCTCAGTCATATTTAGTATCGTGTGCCTTGAATAAAAGGCTTCAATAGACTCCATCATTAAAATATTAATTACAATTTACATGTGTTGTGGAATACAGTTAATATGAGATTTATCATTGCAGTTATTTTATTCTCAACATTTTGTTGATATTCTCAATGTTCTGTTTTATTTATATTGCACATTATATTTTCCATATGTAACATAATATTTTGAAGTACATACGTGTTACAGAACTGTTACACCCAGTCAGTCATGATGTATATTTCTCTTGCAAAGTGCCAAGAAATGAATAGCAAGTGTTCTCACTACAGAGAGAAAAATTTCAGGTGATTATATCGATGGGCTAGAAGTAACCACGGCATCATGTGATAACGTTATATTTTCAGTTTTTGTTAAACAGTTCTGTGATATGTGTGCATGAACTGTGGGAAGGCAGAGGACAACACTGTGGAGTTAGTTCTTTCCTTTGACAAATCAAACTTAGAGATCACCAGACTTATGTGACATGTGCATTTTTAGATGTTCAGCCATCAAAACTGACCCCTGTTGGGATGACTCTTTTTTTTTTAATATTCTTTTCAATTTAGAATCATGACCTACTGAGGTCACCTATCTAATTTAACTGTCAAAAATATGGACTGGCAAACTACTATCCTATCTCTTAAGTGCCACTTAAAATCTGCAATTTTTATCTACTGCTGTGTAAAATTTAATAAAGATGAATGAAAACTATACTGCTCAATTTAAACTATGATTTAAAAGTTTTATTTTACTCAAATGTAATAACTCCATTTTATGAGGGAAGCACACTCAGCCGTGTAATTAAAGGACATGTGGAAAGATATCAGGTACATGCAATGCTGCATTGATCAAAATGAAAATCTCATAGTTTAACCCTTGGGGTTTCTGTACGGAAAATAATCTACTGGAAAGCTCGGTAGCATGTGAGATAGCAGGAAACTACAGCAGACATGTAAGATCCCTTTCCTCCTGAATGGATTACTAAATTCTACATGTATCTATAAATCTCCATGCATATAAGCAATAGTGCATTACATCATGTGGTGAAACTATTATATAAGTATAGTTGAGAGAAAAATGTAATATTTTCGTGTCTGTGAAAGTATGGGCTCCTTAAGCCATTTAGTGAGTAGCCATATCGATTAACAATCAGTAAGATACAGGATGCTCCTTCAACATGCAAGTGAAGTTCCACCCAACACATTAGGTTCTTACACAGTCTTGGAAAGATGAGTCTTATAATAACAGTTTCTGTGATCATTCCATTCATTTGCAATAAGCTTTTGCTAAAGGCTTATTGTGTGATCTGATTTTTCTTGCATATTATGCTAAATACTCTCTGTTGTTGAATAAAATATGTTCAGTTGGTCAATTGAAAGATGCATGATTTCTATAAATCCTTCAAATTCCATGTTAAAAATCTAATAACCAATGTGAAGCTCTTAGGAAGTGAGATCCTTTGTAAAATGAATAGATTTCAAAGATGAGCACTCTTGGATGGGATTAGGCTCCACAGACAGCATCATCAGAAGCTGAAGCAATCCTTCCTCCTGTGAAGACACACTGGAGTAGTTTTACCTATCACCTAATGGTACCCGCACACTGAATGTGTGGTATGCAGTCTTGGACTTTTCAGATTCTACAACTACAAAGAGGTGAAACAAATGCCTCTTTCTTTTCTTTTTCCTTTTTAAATTATTTTTTGGTTTTTTGAAACAGCATTTCTCTGTGTAGCTCTGGCTGTCCTGGAACTCACTCTGTAAACCCAGGCTGGTCTCGAACTCAGAAATCCACCTGCCTCTGCTCCCAAGTGTTGGGATTAAAGGCACATGCCAACATTGCCCAGCTTTTTTTTTTTTTTTTAAATGGGTGTAATTTCTTTTTAAGAGTTATTTCTTTCATGTATATGAGTACACTGCAGCTGTCTTCAGACACACATTAGAAGAGTGTATCGGATCACATTACAGACGGTTGTGAGCCACCATGTGGTTGCTGGGAATTGAACTCAGGACCTTTCAAAGAGCAGTCAGTGCTCTTAACCCCTGAGCCATCTCTCCAGCCCCAATTGCCTCTTTCTTATAAGTAAACAAGCAGCTTGCATTTTACTATAATATCATAAGTAGATTAAATATTGCTAAAGAATTTTTTAGCATGGTGCTTTGCTTTCCTTCATTGACTGCTATTGTTCAGAATTCTGTTTGTGGTCTAAAGAGGGAAGATGCTATGCAATGAACTAGGTGTGTGTACTGCTTTATTCATTGGAACCATGCTCTACTAGGTAAGGCATGGGAAATATAAGATAACACGAAGTGGACTTTAGTTTAAAGTGGTGGCCTAGAACAACTTTGGGGTCTCTCTATAAGCATCAAGATGACTCACTGAAGAAGCTTCAGGTTCCTTACCTAATGTGGCTTTATGCAGCATTAGTTTTGGCAGATAATTTAGAATTGCATCATGAATATGATGCACTGTGGATAATACACACACACACACACACACACACACACACACACACACACACACACACATACACACACACACACACACACACACACACATACACACACACACACACACACACACCAAGTGTTAGCTTGGATTCTGTTGCTAATAACACAGTATGTGTACACAAAATATGTCATAAAAAAGAAAGGCAAATATAGGGTTTAGAACGATTAACTTGCAGAGTATGCAAGGTTTATGCCTGTTCTTGTTAAGGATGATTTGCTGGTAGTGTCCAAAGTGGCACAAAGCACCACGTGCCACCAAACAACATCACATCCATACCTACATGTATGTGTGTGTGTTTGTGTGTGTGTGTGTGTGTGTGTGTGTGTGTGTGTTTATGTGTACTGTCTCTTGCCTGCTTTATATGTAGGCTCCAGCAGGCAATGGCAGGCCTCCATACAGATGATATTTTCATCAAAATCCTCTCCCAAAGACCTACCATCCATCAAGAATAAATATATCTCCATCATCTAAGTACATCACCATATAAATTAAACACCAGCATGTGTAGACAAATAATATTCAAACAAGAGCCATAGATAAACAGAGTGTTTTTTTATCACAAAATACATAAGATAATTGTATGCCTAACAATACATATTTAATACATATGCTGTTGATGTGCGGTCTGTTCTTCAAAGGCTGATGAACATAGGTGACCACCACAGTGTTGTCAGCAGACTTCTACATGATTTTCACACCTGACTTGATCCTTTGGCCCCATCACTCCCAAATCTGGCTGCATAGCACAATCACATGTTAAAATCAGAGAGTATAGCATGTCAGCATCTCATTATTATCGGACATCCATAACATTAAAATGAACACATTCTATAGGATCTACCAGTATGATGGCTGAGAAATAGCAGAATATACATTTAAATCGTCAAACTTTTATCTCTTCTCATATGAGTTAGTGCGATAATGGGGAAAATGTGTTTATCATGAGGACATGGGTTCGTTGACGCATCAGCATGTGTTTAGCTTGCACAAGACCATTAGAAACTTATGTCTTGCATGACCATATCTACCAAAAAAATAATACTAGTTAACAGTAGATGCAAGGTCTCAGAAAGGGAAAAGGATTTTCCCCAGTGAAGGCTGGGATTTCATCCTCTGTAACTGGCTTCCTGGGGCATAAAATAAAATAAAACCAAAACCAGTCTCCTGTCCAGCCCATCGCACTCTCACCAGAGACATTACCAGAATTGCAGCATGTAATCCTCTTTAGGACAGATGAACACTTTTTAAAGATGTGCACACCCAGACAGAAAGCTATATGGTTGCCCAGAAGTCTAGTTATTTAACAGGAAGTAAAAGGACCTATATACTCCTAGGGAAAATAATTCTGTGTCATTCTTAAATGGAATTATTAATGATAGATTGTAGTTTATCTTACAAAATTATGTCATAGTTTTTCTTATAATACAGCTTAATACATTTACATCTCTTTCCATAGTTACTGAAGAGCCATCCCATTGAAAAGATTACTTGTAGTAAAATTTATCTTTAAGTACATTTATTTATATCCATTTTTCAGATATATTTATTTAACATTAACTGAATATCAGTAAGGGAATCCTGGAGACTCTGGCAAATAACACCTGTTCGAATCCCAAGCCACTCTGCTCTGGGTTTTGTGCATGAAATCAGTAATGGGGATAGGTACACCCCATTAGTAGATGCAGTTCTCACTTATGGGGAGATGTTTACTGTTCTCTTCGCATCTATTGCACAATAAATTATCAGGTCTTGACTAATGAGCAGAAAATTTGCATTATAAATAGATAAGCAAGAAATATTTTTAAATACTGAACACATTAAGTTCATATGGAAATTATTTACAATAATTTGTTCAAATAACATAGTACACTGTAGTTTCATGTCAACTTATAAAGACAAGCCAAAGTAGTAGGTATATTTATGATTAAAATTGCAAAGGATATACTTTGTCTTTCAAGAAACATGAAGAATCATTCTTAGATGTGTTAAAAAACTTCTCAGAATATGAAGACAACATGTAATGTCCATGATACAGAAATACCTAGAATTAGTTTCTGACATGAATGGTGCTAAATTTGTACTCCATAGCAAAATTTTACCTCAGAGTGTGTATTCTTAATCAAATAGTTATAAAGTGATAAAAAGGGAAGGCCATCATGGAAGCCCTGACCTAACCATTTAATATTATGAATGAAAATGAAACTGAATCCAGTTATATAGCTTCCACCAGAGGAGCCACTTGTACTGGTGGCTTCTTAGAGCACCAGACACTGCAGACCAAAGAGTGTCTGGCCACCAACAAGAAGGAAAATGAAAAAATGAGTCAGACAACTCCTAGAACCTGAATTCGACATATTCTAAAAACCCAGGAGGAAGACTCTTGTCACAAAGTTGATCATAACTACAGCCAAAGTGTGCATTGCAACTTGTGTGGTGATCTAGTGACTGGCTTCTAACACACAGAGATTATGTGAAAAATAACTGGATGATGTTTAGAGATTCTGATAATTTGTTAACTAGTACTGTCATCGTCCAGGCCTCTTTTAGACAACCATATTGTTGAGATCTAATGGGAACAGTCCTGTCACAACAGATATTCTAGTACTCTGGCCTGAGAAATTGTGATGTAGACTTATCAGCTGAGGCCAGGTATCTTTCGACCTGTTGTGCTCTGCATTTTGAACAATTGTGGTCTCCATCTGCTGCAAAAAGATGCTCCTATGATGAGTGGTGAGAACTACACTTATCTGTGGATATCAGGATCAACATTTGATTTTAGTTATAAACTATACTGTTATATAAATATCATTAAGATATTTAATCAATAATAACTTTTTTTCTGAAAAGATAATGCCAGATACAATGATCAACTTTGGATGATTACTGAGACCCAAAGGGACTATATTCAATCTGTGTTTCACCAAGTAACTTTTATATTGTAAGGAAAGAAATGGCATAGGTTATGATTATTCAAAAGTATAAATTGATGTCTCAATGTGATAGATTCCAATATCTCACCATTATAAGTTGCTAGGTTGAAAATAGATTAAGAGCACTTTATTAATATAAGAAATATTTACTTGTGTATGTCATGCAGTAGCATAAATACCAGATGGCATAGATTTAAATATCAACAGCACACAAAATATGCTCAAAAAATTGCTGGGTATATGTCATATTTTGGCAAGTCTTCTTAAAGTAGATGTAAAACACAATGTGGGTAATAAAATTCACTATATTTATATGTGTGGTATTTAACATCTGTATTGATGAAAAACTATTATAGCTAAAATGCAAGGAAAATTTGAGTGAGTGAACAGCTGTCATGATAAATCCTGTTTTAACCCTATAAGAAGTAGAAGTTAAAGAAGGCAGTAAGATGATGACTGTATTAGAAAAGGAGAAAAAAGAAATAAGTAATCAATCATAAAGTAGTCTATGTGATTTCCCATAAAGTTCCCTTTTCTATGTGAAATGAGCCTATGTATAGTGGTAAGAGAACAGTGTGCATTCAGTACAACATTTGCTTTTCATCCATCAGAGTAGAAAACAAAGAACATGGTTTGAAGTTGGTAAAATGTGGTGAAAGCTTTCGTATTTCTCTTAGGAAACATGGTACCTGAGGAACAGTCCAACACCATGCATTAAAACACGCACCATTACATTTTAAAATGCTTTTTAATGCTAAGTAGTTTCTACAATAGCAAAACATATGCTTAAAACAATGAAGATTGGAGCTGAAAGACGCCTCAGTGGTGAAGAGGCTCATAGTGTGTGGCTAAGGATCCTAGCGCCTTTCCAACATATGCCAGGATGGTTTACAACTGCAAAACCAATGCTGGGTCACAACTGCACAACCAATCCTGGGTCACAACTGTACAACCAATCCTGGGTCACAACTGCACAACCAATCCTGGGTCACAACTGCACAACCAATCCTAGGTCACAACTGTACAACCAATCCTGGGTCACAACTGCACAACCAATCCTGGGTCACAACTGCACAACCAAGCTCCAATAAATCCAATACCCATTATGAATTCCACAGGCCACAGGTACCTGCATTCACATGTACACACACACATACACACACACACACACACACACACACACACACACACACACACACACACACACACACACTTAAAAATAAAAATTAAACAAATAGTATACATGAGAGAAGTTTTTAACTGTTTGTTTGTTTGAAAGGAGCCCTTGCTGGCTTGAAACTTTCTATATACACCAAGGAGACCAAGTTGGCCTCAAACTCACAGGGATATGCCTGCTTCTGCTTCCCAAGCCTGGGATTAAAGGCTTGTATGACCATTGCTAACTCAAATTGATGTTCTTAAGTGGAATGGTTAAATGTTTCTGGGAATGCATTTGTGTTATTTATAATAGCAGAGTGGAGAATTTTATCAAACTATATTAAACATGGGATGCTAAAATAGTTAACAGAAGGTGTCTACACTTTATACATATTCTTGTAAATACAATAGATAAATATGTAACATAAAATGCCCACTATATATCTGGAGAAGATAATAGGATTCAGTTTTTACTAATCATTTTAGTTTAGTTTAGTTTAGTTTAGTTTTTGCCTTTTCTACATGGAATATATATTGTTTTAGTGAAACATTAAAAGTTAGAGATAAGATATTTCCTAAGTGATAAATCATATCTAAGTCAACAAGATTACCCACATTATATTTTATGGTAGAATAATTTATAATATCAGAAAACAGTTAATCAATATGGCTTATGCTACTGCTTAAGAAATCCCCTTGCTCCATTGAGTCTTGGGTGTTGGTATTACGAATCGACCACAGAGGAATCCACCACTTACCTCCCATGGATGCTCAGCTGATGACTGAATTGTGTGTGACTATCTTCAATGGGTACATCCTCAGTTTTACAGTGTCATCGAGCTGGTTAGTGTTTTGTTGTTGTTGTTGACCTGTTTATTGTTGTTTTGCCAACCCCACAAAGTAGAGTCATCTGGGGGAAAAGAAACTTAATTGCCCAATTGCTTCCATCAGCTAGGCAAGTCTAGCAAAATTTTCTTGATTAATGATGCGTGTGGGCAGGTCTGTCTACTGAGTTTAGTGCTATCCCTGGGCAGGAGGTCCTGAGCAGAATAAGAAAGCAAGTTGAACAAACTCTGGGGAGCAAGTCAATGTGCACTGTCTGTCCATGGTCTTTGCTTCAATTTCTGAGGCCAGGGTCCTGACTTAAGTTCCTGCCCTGACTGCTCAGTGATCAACTGTGATAAGGGACATGAAAGCCAAATAAATCTTTTCCTCCCTAAGTTGCTTTCGGGCCTGGTGTTTATCATAATAACAAAGAAATCAAGCTACAACAGCCCTCTGATGTAACAATGGCAATTTTCTGTTACATATAACTATACTCCTGAGTTCATTTTAATGTTTTCAAAGATGGAAA
This sequence comes from Uromys caudimaculatus, assembly GCA_028551405.1. Taxonomy (NCBI): domain Eukaryota; kingdom Metazoa; phylum Chordata; class Mammalia; order Rodentia; family Muridae; genus Uromys; species Uromys caudimaculatus. The sequence continues at coordinate 68,431,472 of CM052715.1, forward strand.
AATAATTTAAAAGATGTTACTCTGGCACATTTCACAGCAAATGTGGACATATAATGATCAGATTAATCTACTACAAAATTATCTTGTTTATCATGTGTATGAGCTATCTATTGATGCTGTAACAAAAATTCCATTCCTTCAAACTAAACAAATTTATTCTATTATATTTCTGATGTCAGAGTTTTAAGGGTGGTTTGATTAGGCTAAGGCTATAGTGACACTGTTGTCTTGTCTCATGGTCTCCTGAGACTCCTGATGAGAGTATCTCTCCTCGTCAGTTTCACTTTAGCAACTGTGTTTCTCAGATCTCCTTCACCAGTATAAGGCTGCCCTTTGTTCTTTCTGCTTTTTTGTAACATCCTCTGTCTCAAGGTGAGCCCACCTAGATAATCCAGTATCAGATCCTTTCCTTGAAATTACTAATCTCACGACACTTGTGAATTCTCTTTCGACAGGTAAAATAACATTCACAAGTTCTGGTAATCATCACATGAGCAAATTTTGAAGCTAGTTTTATTTAATATAGTATATTTTTAAAATGTTAATTAAAAATCATTTTTCCTATTATCTTTCTTCCCTCCAACCTATATCACCCAATCCACAACTTTTCTCCAATTGATGGCCTCTTTTTCTTTTATTATTATTGGTGAGACAGGGTTGTAGCTTGATAGGTTGTTGATACATGTGAATTATTTCTCTTTTGATTTTTATATAACTGAGGAGTTCTTTGCTGAAATGTGATAGTGGAAATGACTATATGTATCAATGTCAACTAACTGTGATGTATCTAAATACGTGCCCATTTTTAGAAATTATGAGCATGTATTCCTTTTCTGTATAAAGAAACTATCTTTTAAATTAAGTAATTTTATTTTTACAAACCAACAGAGAAGCATCATCATAAGGCTATAATTTTGGAGAGTGGGTATGTGTTTATAATATCAAAATTAATGTTAGATGATTTCAGAAAATAAATCTCTTGTCAGCCATTTACAAAGAGTTTGTTGTTGAAACAAAAGCTGTAATGGGATCATGAATATTTAATACCATATCCTAATATGAGCTAGTTAAATCTATGACTTTTTTTTTTTATAAGGAATGACTGGACTAGTCCACAGTGCACTTTCCAGGAAATAATTCCTGGGAGCAATAATGAAGAATAGGTAAAAGGCTTACATATGTTTCCTTCAAATGCAGGGAAGCAAGGAAAATGTTATAAAATTGTGTCATCTAAAAGTCTCCAACCCTCCCTCCCCCCACCCTTCCTTACATCTTCCCTTCCACTTTGTCATTCCTTTTTTTTAAATCTTTGCTCCAATTCATTTGTACCATAAAGAAAACAAGAGCCAAAAACTCTTTAATATTTAATAATTATTTTTAATGTACTCTTATGACTGACTTAGTCATTTAACTGGAGTCACCAGGAAGTTTCTATATCCATCCTTACATAGAATAATATTATATTATATACTAATCAGTTTCTTCAGTTTTTGAGGACAAAGGACTTGCTTTCATTGAAATCAACTTAGCTTCAGTTTGTAGTCTTTAAAGTTCTTCCTTTGCACATTGTAGAGTAATTTAGACCAGTGAGATGTGGGGGCTGCAAGAGTGTGGATGGGAATCAAAGCAACAAGGCCAGGTGTAATCTTAGGCTCTTTAGTAATCATACGAATTAATTGCTTTGGTTGTTATTTTACAACCATTGTCGTGTATATTTGTCAATAAAGATCCATGTTATCGGTTTCCATATGGAGATAGAAGATTGATATCTTGAACTGTCAGCATTTGAAGGGGTCCAGTCACATGCTCCAGGTAATGTGGCCAGTTAAGCTTGGCTCAAGTCCTCTGTTTACTCCAGGTTCTTCTGTTGGAACTTGAAATGTTCAGCTCCAAAACCAAATATTGTACCTTTGCAAGAACGATGTGTCTAAACTCACCAGTGGCTGCGGGCACGCATAAATCGTCACAAAATAAACTCTGTACCAAATGTGCAGGGCCTAATAATAACTCCAGTGCAAAGCAATCCAACATCCTCCTCATTATAATTGTGATGTCTAATTGCACACAATGAATAAACCATCATGCAGCTGAGTCAGAACGGACATAACGATGGTAGAAAGCTTACAATAGTTCCTTGGAGTGAAAACTGGAGTAAGTGTCTTGTGATGTACACATCATAAGAAAGGAAAGAAATGATCTCTACCTATGGAATTAATCATGTTCATGAACTTACATCTTTCATTTCTGAATACAAAATTCAAGGGTGGGGTGCAATAATTTAATCACAGCTTTGCAGAGGAATTTAATAATTCTGTGAGAGTGAATTGAATTTTGCAAGCAGAATTGAAATTTGCATATCACATAGGTTCAGAAATACATATTTTTTCTAAGACTGGATGTTTTTGTGAAAACTCATGTCAGATCAGAGAGTTTTGGAAACATTGATTTTTTTTCCCTAAAACAAATGGAAAGAAGATAAAATACACGAAGAGGAGATGCATAAATCGATATCTGGGATCAGTTTGGGAAACATTTTTCAGTAAAATGACATTTATTCTAACTTCAAAGTCTAAGGGCCAATTTTTGTTTACAATATAATAGCAGGACAAAATTATACTTGAAGGGGAAATTGTGGTGGCATTGTTCACGGATAGGTGTGTATATGATTTTACGAAGACTTTGGTGTGCACATGTGAAGGCATCCATCCCTGTATTAGCATGGAGGCCAGAACAGTGCGTCAGAGTCACAAAAATGGAAGTTAAAAGGTTATAAAGGATGTATAGCTTATTGCATAGATTCTGTAATCCTAACTCTGGTCCTCTTTATTGCTTATTAATTAGCAATTAATTGCACTTAATTGCTAAGTCATTCCTCCAGACCCACATTTTATAATTTTTACCATTCTAACTCAATAATTACAATACCATCATGACAAATGCCTAGTAGTATTACACAATATATCTTGCATCTGTTTTTTTACGTCTAAAATAAGTGTTTTATTATGACTTATAATTGCTGGGTTTGCTGATCTAGTGCCCCATCATTAATACTGAGAAAAGAGTGAAATTCATTAGAAACTGAAATCATTGTCATACTTTTTAAAAATTAATTATTCTATTTACTTACATCTCAAATGGTATCCCCTTCCTGGCTACCCCTCCACAACCCCTCCCCCCATCCCACATCTGCCTGCTCTCCCTCCCCTTTGCGTCTCTGAGGGTGCTCCTTCACCCACCCATCCTCTCCTGCCCCACTGCTTCATCATCCCCTTATACTGGGGCATCAAACCTCCACAGAACCAAGAGCCTCTGCTCCCATTGATGTCAGACAAGGCCATCCTCTGCTACCTATGTATCTGGAGCCATGGATCCCTCCCTGGCATCTCATACCCATTGTACTGATTGAGGAATTTGTATTCTGTGAGGTCTGCAAACGAGGATACGTTAAGCAAGCAGAAACTATTTCCTGTTGTGTCTGAAGAGATGGCTTAGTGCTTAGGATAAAATTGAGAGGACCTGAATTCAAGTCCCCAGCACTCAATGTCACAAAAACAGGTATGGATAAGAACATCTGTAATCCCACCATTGACAAGTGACTCCTAAGAATTTGGCTCTGAGAATAGCCTAGACAAAATCATGACCTTTATGTTTAGTGTGAGACCCTATTCCAAAAATTAAATTGAGAGAAACAGAAGCCACCTAACACCTCTTCTGGACTCTTCACTTACAAGCATGGACTCAGGGACAAGAGTGCACTCAAGCAAGCATGTGTGCATACACATACACTCCCACACACCACACCACCATCACAAAGGAAAGTAGTACCATTTGCCTTAGGTTCTGATATAAGGAAGTGTTAAAACAGCATGTTGACAAAGATAGTTGGAGGAGACACGCTTAAGCTTTATGTAAGAGCACCATGGCTCATGCCGTGGGAAAGGATGAAGACTTGTCCCTGGGAATATGCTGAGGTATCTGGATTCTGGAGGAACTAGTTAACAGAGAAGCTGAGCATGGGAAGCACTGTGCATTAAATTGTGTAAGGACTTTGTGATGTAATCTAACCTTTAGGAAGAATTTGGAGCTTTGTCAACCGAAGAAATGCTATCTGGTTTCCAATGACAAGGTCCCTGTTGCACCCATGGACTCCATGTAGACCCATGGTTTTGAGGTGTCTGTGGCACATTGTGAGCAATGGAGATTGTAACAGGAGCTTGGCATTCAACAGAGAAATGAAGAGAAGTAAAAGAAGCTACTTAATATCCTCTTTTGGCTTCTGCATATGCAGGTATTGAAGTCAAGGACAATACCTTACTGGAGCGCGCACACACACACACACACACACACACACACACACACTCCACAGATAAAGCAAACACAAGTTAGGGCAGTTTCAGAAGTTCATGGATACTGGGGTGACTCAGAGTTTAGGCTGAATGGCTGAGAGACAAGAGCACCTCTCATCATCGCCAGGAAGGTATAGATGGTTATTATTTTTGAGGTTAGTTTGAAACGGGTTGTTGCCCTAGCATTTTCTCAGCATGGTCAATAATGTTGTAATTGAAAAGTTGCCAATTTTTGATGTTGATTATATCTTGCTTTTTTTCCCCTGAACTTAAAAAAGAAAACATTTCTAAGAGTTGTATGCCTTTATATGTTACTTGACTACGAGGAACAGGGATATGGCCCAGGAAAAAATTAAAAGATGGGTACAGTACCTGTACAATATGTATTGTAGCAGTATGGTGTGTCACTATGAACTTAATCACTTTGTGCTACAAGTAAGTACCAATCAATTAGCCAGTGATAAAATGAAAGAAAAATGAGAGAATGAAGGGAGCTAGTGTTGTTTAGGAACATGGTGAACATCCATTTCCCTGACTCTACACAGCCATATTCAATTAGAATGCTAATTAGCATTCCAAGTAGAGAAGTTATGTGAGAATTCAAATGCTCAGGGCAAGGCTACTTCTCAGACAATTTCCAGAGCCCAGGGTGAATCCTGAGTCAATGGTTTAAGCTCAGACTCACCTAGGTAAAATCGGCCTAGAGGAAGAAGGCCTGAGAATGTGACCATAGATGCCTCTAGAAACTGCAGTAGGGGCCTGGGAGGACATAGGGAACCGTCTTAACAAGAGGGATCATGAAGATTACTAAGTGAAATCAACTGAGTTTTCAATCAAACAAGCCTTTTGACTCGGTATTTGTCTATCAAATATAGACACAAATATAGGTCAAATATAGATACATAGCACATAGACATATTTATAACTGTGTGGAATATTTCCTTCCAAATAGCTATCAAAGAGACTTCATATCATCTTAAAGATCAGGAAGTTTTAATAAATCCTTATCTCTCAGAAAAGGTTTTTTTTTGTTTTTGTTTTTGCTGTTGTTTGTTTTTTCGAGACAGGGTTTCTCTGTGTAACCCTGGCTGTCCTGGAACTCACTCTGTAGACCAGGCTAGCCTCGAACTCAGAAATTCACCTGCCTCTGCCTCCCAAGTGCTGATATTAAAGGCATGCGCCACCACTGCCCAGCCTAAGAAAAGTTTTAATAAACCATTGTAATCAAGAGTAATAACCATTTAATTCAAGAAATAAAGAAAAGTTTCAAATTTTCTCAGGACAATTTCCTCCTCCTCTTCCTCCTCCTCCTCCTCCTCTCCTCCTCTTCCTCCTCCCCTCCCCCTCCTCCCTCCTCCTCCTCTCTCCCCCTCCTCCTCCTCCACCTCCCCCACTTTCTCAAAGGTCTGAAGGAATTTCCACTGATTTAGAGGTAGAGTACATGACAAAGCAGAACTGAACTAATCAGAAGCATATGCTGTGCATATGAGTGTGTGATGTGTATATCACCATGCGATGTGAGCTCTGGAGTAAGCAGAGGTTAGATCACTTAAAAAATAATTTGAAGGAGATATAAAGGAAGAGGAGCATGGGGAGAGCCCAGTGCTGAAGTCCACAGTCAGACTGTAAAATCGATCTTGAAACCATGGTTGCAAACACAGCCTCCTTTCCCTCAGTTTCTCACTGTCATATGATAATTGCGTGACTGACTTTATCTACTCCTAGTAGATTTATTACCTTGGATATGCAGGGAGTTGAAATATCAGCCTCTCAGAAAGTAATGTATTTCATATTTGATTTAATAGTTACTCATTTTTTTGTCTATTTGAAGAAAGGAAAGACTTTAGGAGCATGATGAAGCAGTTACTGAATTCAGCATTAAAACAGTAGTTATAAATCCAAAATCTCTTAATTATGGAACTAAAACTCTGTTCGTGGACTTAGGAGACAATCAGTCTCTGATTAGGTCTTTGATTTTATAAAATACGGATTTTAGGATAGGTAAGCAATATCATGCTTGACATGTGCATCTTTTTCTTTCACTTCCCCTTTTTTAATATTGCATAACACTGCTGCTGAGGACTATGTTCATTTATTGCTCTCAAGAGTCTTCAGGCGTAGGGATACACAGCAACATTTAACAGTCCTGAGGGAGCTTCAGTGAAATGTGGAAGAGGCCCGCCACCTTGTGGAGACAGAGTGCATACACATGCAAATTCACACAGGCTAGCAGCAGCAAAGCAATAGTCAGTAATAACATTTTATGTTCACTAACTTTTTTTCACTGTAGAGAAGTATGTATATCCTATGAAAACTACCATTTAGACCCTACAGAACTGAAATGGAAATAGACTTTTTAATTGATAATTTATATTTTTTAATGAAAATTCATGGTTTTCACCAACAAACAAACCCCCAAAACATTTACTTTCCAAGTTAACAAGTGAAACATCACTTTAGCCACTTTGCAATATGTTATGTATCTTCTCAAGGTGCAAGATTGTTTTCCCTAGTATTGATTTTCTGATACAGATTACTTATCAGGTAGCCAAGTATGACCTTGACCTCCTGACCCTACTCTTACTGCTTCCCCATTGCAGTGTTTAAAGATCTGGCCAACATCAGCTCTGCAAACTCTTAGCTACATTCTCTTATTACCTAAACACAATAAAACAGCTGACATATATTTGCCACTTGCCTGCATGCGATACACAGTATCAGTTTCACAGCCTTTAAAGGTTTAAAGATTTAATTGCTGATCTTCTGTGGTAACATCCGTGACTTTGCTTAGATAGGTGTACACTGAAAGTGGCACTCTCAGAACTCATCCATTCAAGCTCACACAGGTAAGAAGTGATGGACCAGGTTTCAGAATCAGATATTTGACTATCAGCTGTGCTTCAATGCTCTTCTGAAACAGGTCCCAGGTCCCCCTCCCCACCTTTTGTTTTGGGACAGAAATCACCGCTTGGCACCTGTTTGGCAATCCCTCTCCCACTGAGCTACATCCAGGTCCCAGAAGTGCTTATAATATCTGCATCCTTACTAAACACCATGCGCATAAAGAAATCCCTATATTCACCCCATTTTACAGATGGTAAAAGAGTAACTGACATGTTGGCTAGCTCAACTGTTGAAAGTTTGAAAGAGGTGGGCTGAGAATTTGAGAATGGCCTGCCAGGATTCCATGCCAACTCTCTGTGTGCCCTACTATTCATAGTAAACCTGATTGTGCCCAGGGAAACCATGACTTCCCACAGTCCAAAGCTAAGCTCCTCCATTGGACACACCCAGTCCTATCCTACTGTGTCCTAAGAGAATAATGTAGTTTTGTTTTCTATTTACAAAATGTAGTTTTAGTTCAAGTACTAACATGTTATAGATTTGCTTTATAGCCATGGTGCTGATTTTGTATTTTTTTCTGTTTGTTTAGGATCTATATAACGTGTGTGTGTGTGTGTGTGTATGTGTGTGTGTGTGTGCGTGTGTGTGTGTATAATATATATATGGCATTCATTACCTAGATTATTACTCAAGGTAAGTGATGGCAATTATCATTGCTTAAAGATAAAACATTGGGATAAAATTTATTGACATTTCTGTATTTATTGTGTTCTCAGTAAAACCACAACATATAATAGCTGATAAAAAAAAAACATGTTGATTAACAGTTTTGCAATCAGGAAGTATCAGAAAAACAAAATCAAACCATTGCTATTTGACATAACCATCTCAACATTCTTCACAGCACTTTCTAACATTCCCTCATAGACAAGGTAAAATGCTCAGCTGATTCAGAAATCTAAAGTTTTTAAACAACTCAAAATATAGCAATTATAATATCCATAATGCATTATGGAAAGCCTAGAAATAGCCAAGTATCTTAAAGGTATTCTTTACTTGGTAGAAAACTATAAACCAGAACATTTTGCCAATAACATTTTACACACACATACACACACACACACACACACACACACACACACACACACACACATATTTTTAAATCACTCTAATCTATGTGCAGAAAATGCCTTTATATTTGTGCACACATTGTGTAATGGACCATCACCATTCTGCAAAGTCATTACAGTTAGCTACAGAAACTCAAATATGGTTCCATATTAAAATGTAAATTTTTGCAACAATATAACAGATCATTAAATTTTACATTATGACAGATATATACACCTCTTAATAAATCACTAATCTTATAATATTAAGCATAATAATGTCAAAATGACTGCCACAGGATCTCTGCTTTTTATAGCTCTTCCAGATGATATTGCATGTATTTTAAACATTATACAAGGAACCTAGAGAAGACCCCAACTGTGGGAAATAAACATTGTTTATCGAGAAGACTGGAGCAGGGAGTAGGTGGAGCCACTTTCCACTTTCTCTGAATTGGCTGTTGGCTGTTGCTTAGTCTCTGTCTCTCTCTCTGTCTCTCTCTCTCTCTCTCTGTGTGTGTGTGTGTGTGTCTGTCTGTCTGTCTGTCTCTCTGTCTGTCTGTCTGCATGTTTGTATGTGTAAGAGGATGAGCAGAATATACATTTTCATATTTTTTTGAGGTTGTTGGAAATTAATCTACATTTGTGTCTGGATTTCTATAGATTTTAGTTTACATATTCAAATGTGTGGGGTTTTGTTTAATTCATATTTTATTTCCATAGTATTTGTCAGACATGTTTTTAAAAATATAGCCACTTTGATTAATGCTTTTGTACAGTAAATCTACATTTATGTATGTAGAATTTCAGTGTAGTGCATGGTATATGCCCAGGAAAATTACATAAACTTTGCTGAATTGTGTCTGCTGATGAAAGTGAAGACAGCTGTCCTTCTGATACACTGAGCCTCTAGTGGATTGCCAGTCACCAGGGTTAATGATCATTGTGGCAACTTTTTTGAGAAATAAGTAACATGTCTCCTTGAATGCACGTCCCAGTTGAATTGCATTGAAGAGCACTGAATATGACTTTCTTTCTTTGTCATGCTCTTTCTCCCCTTTCCCTCTGTTTTTTTTTTTTTCTTCTGTAGCTCCCTGTGAAGGCAACACATTCTTCTGCCACAGTAACATGTGTATTAACAACACGCTTGTCTGCAATGGGCTCCAGAACTGTGTATATCCCTGGGATGAAAATCACTGTAAAGGTAATGAACTCAGAGCTATAGAGTGGGAAGGAACTATATCTGCATCAGTCTTAAAAGAAATCAGAGGATGTAGATTTGCCCGTCTTTTCCTGTGTGTTAGTCAGTTTGTAAATAGTCTCAGTGTCTGGAGACTTCCTCATTTATATGGACAGTGAGCTCTATGTACATTCTAGAACACTATTGCCTAATGAGAACTTGCAGAGCCAAGGGGAGTAAACAGTGGTAGACATGGAGAGCCTCACTTCTCTGATTCCATTTTACCTTGTTCCATTTCTTCTGGTCTATTTCATTTATTCAAGATTTGTCCAATTCATCTTTTGCACATGCTTTAGAGATAAAATATTTAGAAATATCATTTCTGTTTTCAATTAAAACCACTTCTATTTTGTTAACAAAAATCATTCTCCCTCTCCTATGAAATAGTTCTCAGTGTCCTTGCCCTGTGCACCATATGACAACCAACGTACTGGTTATTTAAATATGTCTTGTTGGCTTGGTTATGGTTAACATAAAAACATCAATTATTAATACTGAATGTTCAACCATGTTCAAAGGAAGATAAACAAGGAGCCATTTTCCAGTTAAATTTTAGAATGGTCTATCAAAATAGTTCCTGCCAAGAGAAGCAGAGAAATCCTGTCCAGTACCCACTGAACCACTGAGTCAGTAAGAAAAGTTTGTCTAATGGAAACTATTTTGATAATGAGTGCTAGTTATGATTTCTGTCTAAAGAAATTCCTGAGAATAAATAGGAAGTTAAATGCTTTCTGACTTATCTTCATACCTTAGTGAAAGCCAACAACCATGACCATAGGTTTGTTGGATGTTAGAGTATGTAGCAGACATAAAAAAGCAATCAAGAAAATGACAAAAATTCATTATAATAGCACACCGCCTTTACTCCAGAGTTAAAGCATCTTTGAAGTCTTAATTTTCTAGTGACAGCAGAACTTACTTTTATGATCACTAGTAATTTACTGGGATTGGTTTTATGGCTTAGCATATAGTATACCACAAAAGAAGGTTATGAGTGCATAACTTCTGATAATGGGCAGAGTATTTTATATCTATATATCTGGTAGGTTCATATAGCATTTTGTAAGCCTTCTAATTCCATTGGCTCATCTGTGTCTTCTATACGACTCAAAGACAATATTACAATTTTCCTCAGCATACAATATTGCATGACTTGATTTTCTTTCTACATTTCTAAAGCTTCCATTTCATGTGCTTTTGAACCCATAAGTGTTTGAATTGTTAAACCTTACCCCAGATTACCTTCTTTATCATCATAAGATGATATAAATGTTTAGTAACATACTTTTGTTTTATCCTAAAGTGTATATATTTGCATCTAACTTTCTTTGACTATCATTTCACTCATTTTCAAATTCATTATACTTTTTATATAGGAAATGTTTTCTAGAGTCAATGAATATTTTAATATTGTTTTTCATTCACTCTAATAGCCTCTGTATTCATTAGGTTATTTAATGTATCCATATATAAAGATATTCACACATGTTGTCAGTTTTGTTTTCTATATGTCTCATATTTTTTCATTGTTTTCTCCTTTTCTAAGGTATATTTCACTTGGTACATATGTTGTGCTGTAATATGTATTTTTTTTTAGTACTTTTCAGTATTTTCTCTATTTATTTTTACTGTATTGACTTAAGGGTTTATCCTATACACCTTATCTTTCAGGTTTTAGGCTGAAAATACTAATGAAATGTAGAATTTTTCCTGTACATATCACTATTCTATACTCTTTTTACTTACTATTTTCTATATTATTTTTTATATCTTACCATCTCAACAACTTGTCATAATAATTGGTACTTTATATCATTTTCCTTTCAGGGTGGTAACAAAATAAGGACAGTCTATATTAGTATAATTTGTTTTAAACACATTTTGGCTAATTTTTCTGTATTGATTAATTATATTTAGGGATTTTTTTCTTAACATTGTGCTCTTCTTTTATTATAAACAATGGTTTATGTCCCAGCAAATTTAAGTCTACTGCTGGTACCCATAAAGCACGTCACTATGAGATGTAGGCTCTATAGTGCAGTGATAAAGATCTCACTATGTTTTTTATGAAGCAGATTACTGAATATGAAGAAGATAGATATGTCTGCCTCTCTACCTGTTTCTTTTTCACTCTTTGGATTTTCCATGGCAGTGGCTTTCTCATGTGTAACTTAAGGACCTTTTGGAGGAAGATTCTAAAATTATTGATCTTTTTTTGTTTTATTAAATTGGACAATGATTTTGTTTTCATTTTTAAAGCAGATTTACTAGACAGTGAATTTTAGTCTATAGTGATTTCTGCGAGTTTTAATTTGATTTTGCTTGCAGTAACTTGAATCTGTGAACACGTGTTGTTCTGATCTCTAGTGCTTAGCAACCACATGGTAAACTGTGCAGGATCCGTTCTTTCCATGTATCCTTTTCCCCTGGTTGATCTTTTAATTTTTTTTTCCTCTATAATTTTAAAACCTCTAAGTCTGGGTAGGTCTTCTATATTTATTCTGCTTAGATGTTTTGAACTTGGATTTGTATTTTTATCATTACTATGGAAAGTTTTGAACTTTAGATTAAAACTATGTGTTTTAATTTCTCTAATTCTCAAATACCATGGATGTCCACTGTTCACACATTTTATTTTACTTGATTGTATTTTATGAAATGGATTAATTCCTTTAGTCTTTCTCTGAGAAGGACTATTTATAATGTATTCTCTCAACCTTCTGTCTATGTAGATACTGTCTCCTAAGCACATTCTCTCTTCCGTGTCTCTATGGTATTTTATCATATGTGTCCATTTGCTATCCACTAATAGGAATTTTTCCATACTGTCATTATACCAGAATTTTAGTGCTCAATTTTTATGATAATTTTTATTTGGGAAAATAAGTACAAATTCTTTTGCTACCATTCCAAAATGTCTGCTGTGATTTCGTCTTGAATTATTTTTGGTATCAGAATACTATGCTTCCTATAACTTCAGTTCTATCCATTGAGCAAAAATAGAGAGGAAAAACAGGTCTATTTATTCATGACTGGTTCAGAATTCTAGAGGTCCTCTTATGACTAAGAAAAGAAAACAAATCATAGTTCAGGAAATTACCACACCATTCGTAAACATTATATCATGAACCTTATGTAAATTTTTGCATGAATATGTTATATGAACATACATATATAAATATGTACACATGTTCATTTTCAACGTAGGGATGTGAACAATGGGATGGTTACTTTTAAGGATGGAAAACAGCATCATTGTGAAAATAGAACCTTAATTTTGAAGAATTGTCGTGTGATAATTTAAGGCTGTGAAAATTGTACGCTCAGCCTATTTTGCTTTAAAGTTTTGAATTTGCATTTTGAAGGTGATATTAACACATGGTGGGTTGTTTCTCCTCTTGTCTGTCTGTTGTTTTCACTCTCTCCTACCTACAGAAAAGAGGAAAACCAGCCTGCTGGATCAGCTGACCAACACCAGTGGGACGGTCATTGGCGTGACTTCCTGCATTGTGATCATCCTTATTATCGTTTCTGTCATTGTACAGATCAAACAGCCTCGTAAAAAATACGTCCAAAGGAAGTCAGACTTTGACCAGACCGTTTTCCAGGAGGTGTTTGAGCCTCCTCACTATGAGTTATGCACGCTCAGAGGAACCGGAGCAACAGCTGACTTTGCAGACGTGGCAGAAGACTTTGAAAATTACCATAAACTGCGGAGATCATCTTCCAAATGCATCCATGACCATCACTGTGGATCCCAACTGTCCAGCGCGAAAGGCAGTCGCAGTAACCTCAGCACAAGGGACGCTTCCATCTTGGCAGAGATACCCACGCAGCCAGTCAAGCCCCTCATCCCACCTGTGAACAGAAGGAACATCCTGGTCATGAAACACAACTACTCACAAGATGCCGCAGATGCCTGTGACATCGACGAGATTGAGGAGGTGCCCACCACGAGCCACAGGCTATCCAGACACGAAAAATCCGTCCAGCGGTCAGTATCCATAGATATTTGATGGCAACTGTAACTGAAGACGGAAATGCTGCCACGGCATTGTGTTCTAGTCTGTCTTCATGCTTCCTTGCCCTGTGAATGGTAGTTTAAATCACGGAATGTCATCTCTCCATCCCCTTCCTTCTCATCCTAGTGTCAGTCTGTTCTTTTTACATCCTACACATGAGCATGAAACGTACATGTGTGTGATGGCACATGTGCACACAGACCAAAGATTCTTATTTCTGTATATACAAAAACTATTTCTACGCAAATTAATCTGACTTCACAGTCATAGTTGTTGCTCTTTCAATATTTATATGTTTTAGGACATAAAATGATTTTATAAAACTGTTGTGTTACCAAGATAGCTATACCATCTTATTGAACATTTTTAACTCAAAATATTTTAATAGACTATTGCTTTGCTAAAAAACTGAAAGTATATTTTCCATATCACATATTTATATTACAACTTATATTTTAAAACATTGAATGCTAAAATACTGAAAATTTATATTTAAATATAGAAATCAGAAGAAACATTTTTATTCATTTTTCATTTATACATATATAATATATTGTGTGTTATATGTTAATATTTCTAAAATGAGTAAAAATATTTGGGCAGAAAATTTTGAATTTAATAATGTATTTTTAAATTCCAAAACAAATCTAGTTGAATTATGCTGTGTTTGCATGCTTACTATACTTTACCTAATTATATATAATATATATATTATTTATAATTTCTAAAATATCTAATTTGATTTAATATATTTTGCATGTTGCTGTAATATTTTTCTCGTTGCTTTAAGTTTAAGAATATTCATTAAGAAAATATGTATATTTATATTTTGTGCAAATATTACTTTGTTGAATGAAATAGCCATAACGTTACAGGTTCTGCCTCATTGGGTCTCTAAGCAAACATGAATCTGAATACAACACAACTAGGGTCTAAAACGAAAATTCAAGGTAAGCAAATGCCCTCAGCCCCTTCTCCCTTTGTCATATTCTATCTTCTTCTCTTTCACTCTAATTGTCTCATAGTATTTCAGGGCATGTGGAATGTGTTCATTATTTCTTAAGCTATCTATCTCATGGCATTTCATCTTTAGAAGTATAGCGGGCGCAGTGGTAATGGAGTGACTATTCTTAGGATAGATAGCATAATAATAAATTTTAATATTCTTTCATCAAGCATTGTTTAACAACAGAATAAGCTAATATTCACATTGTAAGACACAGACGATAAAAGCAATGTGTCCTCAAGAACTAGTGCAAGATACCTAGGTTTTTGAAAAATCAAATATAAGAATATTCACTCTTAAAGTAACTAAAGTAAATGCATTAGAGTAGCAATTATTGCTATAATATGACTACATTCTATTCAAATGCAACACCAAGCTTTTGGTAATATTCATACAACTTATGTGGTTTTTATTTTTTGCATGAACAATTAGCTTATCTCATTAAACTTAAATGTGGCATGTTGATCAAATTTTATGAAATAAAGTTTAAAAGTTTTATTCTTTAAAAGCCTCATAACCTTCAGTCGTCTATGTGTGCATCTATTTGGCATGAAATATCACACTGGTTTTACATCTTCTCTTGGTAGTCTGTGTTTATTTTACTCTAATTCATCTCCAATTAAATTTGCTTCACAGCTAATCTCCTCAAAACTCCTCAAGCCTACCGACTGTTCTTGAATTAAGAGAATGCATTCCATGCTCAGTATGACCTTAATAAGTTGATGTGTTTGTCGCATTTTTTTTTTTTCCATTGGGAGAAAATGTTTTAACTGTGCTTTATTTTCAGAGAAGAACTATTTATACAAACATGGGGACTGTGGAAAGGAAATTCCGTAGTGAATTGTGAAAAGTGGACATATATCTAAATTCATTCCACTGCCTTTATCCAAACCTAAGCGTTACAGACATGAGTTATCCCTTCGGCAAGACTCCCCGCTGTGCACAATGATGTCATGAGTTATTCCTTCGGCAAGACTCCCCGCTGTGCACAATGATGCCTCCATTTCCTAATTTGGTTGCTGATCACCAAGTGCTCCTTAGGTTTTAAATACATTCTGAGATTTACGGAAACTTGAAGAAGATATTAGTTCCTGATTGAGACGACCCCAGCTTTATGTTTACTGTCGTTTTCACATTTGTTTATACATTGTTTGGGTGTCTTTGTTACATGATTGTACCTATGTGATCTGTGGGAAAAGAAAAAAAAAACACAACTTTGGGTGAACTTTGTGTTACATGTCCATTGTTTTCATTATATAGACTGCTTGGAAATAGTGCGTTCCTGCGTGATTTTGAGCAAGCTGCAGTGAAAAATTGCAAATGTGGATCACGGAAACTCCATCTAGAGGTTCAATGGACTGTACACACCTGTTGCTTTAGTATAATTAAATTCAGTAAAACATATTGAATAAAATCTAGATTGCAATAAGACAAATCTCTCTCGCCCTTTCTCTGTCTTCCTCCTTGTCTCCCTCCTTATCGTTTTTATGTACCCCTGTGTTCCTTTTCGTTTGTATCATGGAAAGATACCGAGTTTCACAAATGGCTTTTTGAAATCAGGTAAATTACCGTTCAAGCTCTACAGCAGAATTGTGTTCGATTAAGCACTTAGCAATATGACTGAACTGATCGTTTGAGAAAATACCCTGCATGTCAGTACTGGATATTTAGGTTGGAAAAAATGCCCTCTTTATTAGACACATTGTAAAAAGCATGCATTCTCAAATATTGCTGTTACTGTTACTATTTCTTTGTGTCATATGCTTGCTACTTGTAACTTTTATATAAATATATATAAAATGTATAATAATTTCCTAATTTGAGTTAAGAGAAATGTTTCTTCTACTGTGATAAAAAGCAGAGCTACATAAGTACATGATTTATTACTCTCAACACTCTCCATTCTCTAGATTACAGGATGCCATTTGATATTGAGGTTTACTTCCCTACATATTTGGTTTTTAACATCTTATGAATATCTTCTTTTATATTAAAAGTCTTTCTAAGTCAATCTTTAAAAATCATAGACCCTTTTATGACTGAACTATACCATTCTTAATTACTTCTTACCCATATACACATATACCTGAATGCTTAATGGTTATCACAAGTTTAGTACAGAAAAATTAAAACTCTTATAGCACACAGAAGTTGTGTTGAATTATACACATCCTCATAAACACTAAATGGATACCTTTTTAAATAAAAAATTGTAATCTTAGAAAATTAAATTTAAAATTACAATTACAATAAATCCGCTTAATACCTTCAAAATAGCCAAATTCTCAATAATAAAAACAGGAACTTCAAATAGCAAAAAAATCTGGTATAAGACAATGTTTGTAAGCAGCTGGAGCAGCAATTACAATCTAAATGGATATTCCTTGTCATGTGTCCCAAATAGGAGGACAACCCATTATATATTACAACATAAATAAAAGAAAACATCAACAATAAGCAAAAGGAGATAAAGTAAATTGTAATAGAAAAAACTAACTAAAGAAATACAGCAATTCTTGAATATTGGAAACATAATGAACTTGCCTTGTGGAGTACTTGCAGGACATAGACAGGAGTACCTGGTGGCTGAGCTGTAATCTCAGCCATCTGAAGACAGAGACGTGCAAACCATTTAACTAAACTAGCGGAAAGCAAGAAGTCTACGTTGAGCAAGAGTACCTTCCTTAGCAAACAGTGAAAACTGAGTGAAGAAGACACTCAGTGTTGACTTCTGGACTACACACACACACACACACACACACACACATGCACACATGCACAGAAACACCACACATATGCTCATAAAAAGAAAATAGCATAAAAAGGATCATTCTTTGAATGATTTTGACAAATTGTCCAAAAAGAAAATGTACTGTCATAATGAATATTATCTTTCTTTAGCACAATACATAGTTTACACATATCTATTATGATAAAATTCACCTTTACCCATTTTGCTAGCCAAATTGTTAACAGATGTAAGGTTGTGTTCATTAATTCAAAATTGGCACTCCAAGATTATCATTTAAATTAATTCTGCTATTTTGTGTTATGTCATCTCTTTAGGAGTCCTCATTGGACATTATTAACCTTGAATGAAGACTCTCAAAGACTTGATATATATGTCCCTGAGTGTTTCATTTAACATCAATGAAGACAATTAAATTAAGTGGATAAATCATCATGCAACTGTCATGTAGATTTATAGGTTTGTCGAATTCTTTACAGATCTATAAAATGCTACTGATCTGATTATTTCCTGCTTAAATGTATTTATGCCTCAAACCCACTAAATGGATACCTTCTTTTTGATATCATACTGAATTAAGTATAAATTTAAGAATGGATGACTCACATGTATTTGGTATATGATTACTCCATGGGAAAAATAATCCCTCTCATAAGATGAGCCTCCTTATGTTTGATGATCAATCAACTTTCAGGTATTGACTTGTCAAGAGAGGAGATGTTAGGATCACTGCCCAGAGTCCTTGAGGCCTGTGATTGTCCCCATTAGAGAGGCTATCTTTTAATAGAAATGTGAGAGAACAGAAAAGCTTTCAAGTATATTTTGGAGCTCCCTACAGGTGCCTTCATAAAATCCAATATTGAGATTTTTGAACATTAAAAATACCTATTAAATAACTACATCAATCTTTTGCTTTAATATCAATATTTGGACAATCTTTAAACATGGGTAGCACTTGTAGTGGAAAGAAGTGTTCAAAACCATCAAACAAGTTTAACAGTTAATATTTTATTCACAAAGTGAATTTAAACAAATTAGCATAAGAGCTATAGTGATTCAATGAGGTCTTTTAAGTACACTATGTAAATTTGTTGATTCAGTCTTTCGAATCTTGGTAGCCTCCCATGTTACATGAAATAACCACGGCAGCCTGAGTTAAGCTTTGTAATTTAGTTCAAGAGCAGTACAGTTGCTCAATGCAAGGTTGATATTCTGATGTTGAATTCTGATTTTTTTCCGTACCTGATTTAATGCACATGCATATTTTAGTCATCATTTCACAAAATAGACATGATCTTTGATTTGTCACAACTTAATTTAGTCAGATAATTAAAATGTGCTGTAAGCATAACTGGAGATCAATGTCACAAAGGAAAATCAACCCTGTCCTAGAGATGCTGATTCTTTTTCCTACTTTTTGTCCTATTACAAATATTTCAGAGCATTGAATAGATTAACAATTCTGCCTCCCAACATTTTAAGTTTAGTCTTCAACATCATGTGACTATTCTCTTAAGCTTTGCATTAGCCTCTGTATTTCCCCAAAGGAAGTCAAGATTTTCTTACATTACAGGTTTTGCTTCTTTTATTTTTAGATCAAGAATCGATTTCCCTGAACTAAAAATATTGAAATATGTTGGATAATATTGTTCTGGGTCTTATCACCTTTGAGTAGCAGCAACGAACAATGCATCATTATTCGATAGTTAAATAAATGATACTATCTAGTTCGAATGATAGTAAATCTCAATTTTGTAGGGAAGTGAAATAAATGAGTTATTTAAAATTCATTTGAATCCTAAATGGATATGATACAGATAGTGAGGTTTTTCATCTAATGAGAACAAGGGTTAGTTGCTATGCATACATTCCTCCATCAAACAATTTTTTATTTCTCACTGCTTGGTGAGAAAGATGCAGACAAGATACCATTAAATAGGTAAAAGAACATGATAAATGGAACTTGAGTTCATTAATTGTTCCTTATTTCTTTGTTTAACATTCCATATATCCCCTTTTAAAAAACTGGAGAAAGAAAACTACATAGCAAAAATTTTTTCTAAAAAGAATGTATTTTTAATCACTAATACAACTTAATAATTCCAAAGCAACCTTTAATTTAGAACTGTAACTATTCATTTTTTAATGAATTTAGATTGTTCTAAAATGTATTTAACTAAATGATATCATTTAAGCAAACCCAATAGAGAAACAAAGGGGAGAAATATAAGTAATGTCAAGAACACAATTCAGGACTTGCCCCAGGGCACCAGGTTATGTGCTTTCTGTTGTTTTCCTAAAGAGGAACATGCTCTTCTCTAACATCCCTTCATTTTCTTATGTCAGGAAACAAATCCAAAAGCAAGTTTCATCAAGCTTCTGCCATTTGCTTGGAGCATTTAGAGAAGTTTCTCATTCATGTGAGCCAGCATGATCACACTGCCGGTCGCTTTTCTCTTTGGGAATCCTAACAGTTGTGTGGCCAGCCCATTCCATGTCCCCATCGTCTTTTTCTCTTCAATGGCTGAGCCATGCTATTTTCCAGCCATTCATTGAAAAATTGTTTGGGGTGTCTCTTACTATTCACCAATACTCAAAAGAAAATTACAGTTGACCAGGACATATGATGTGTAAGTTATTTAAAATAAAATTATTCCTTTTATATCACATTATTAAATTTGTATTCTTTATTCACTTTCCCTAGAGTTAAAGTTATATAAATATTGCTGGATTTTTGGGGGTATGGGGGTGTCTGTGTAATCTGTATGCCAAAACCTTTCCTTCAGCAATTTGGGGAGAAGGATAATGGTAGAGATTGGTGAAGGAATGGTGCCTAGAACTATAGAAGAAAGACAATTACATTCATGATAAGTTTTAACCATGTGACCCATCTTGAAACACTAATTAAGTTTCCCTGAGCCCCTCTCATCTGTAAAGCAAAAACATAAATGACTATTGAGCAAATAAATATATAGATGATATGGTATAATCAAGATATGAGAAGTCAAAATATGAGATTAGCATTTTCTTAGGAGTACCAGAATTGTCCTGTAAAGTGTAGGCTCCCTAAGAAGGGAGTAGAAGAGACCATTGCCAACAGGTGCAGGGAAACATTTATGTTTAGAGTGATTAGGTCATACACAGGCTTGAGGACCATTTACTTGATTTGGATGGTAAGTAATGAAGGATTATAGAAAACATAGTTCAAAGAGTAGACAGAGTTGGTACTGTGTTTCTGAGCACACTAGGCAGTAGGTGCTTACCCCAGAGTCTGCCCTTTGTTCAAAGATGAACTTAGTATATTTTGGGATGGTGTGAATGGAGACTTCTCAGAAGACAGTGTGCTTACTAAGCAGGGTAAAGAATGACACATACTAAATTCAATTAATACAATGGGTAAGACATTAAAGGTAACAGACGGTTGGAGAGACAGGAGTATGTCTTGCCATCCTATTTATTCTCTACAACATGTTAATTCTATGGTTATGGTTAGTAAGGAAATATACTAAGGGTCACATGACAAAGTCCATTCTTAGAGATTTACATTAAATCTTTTCCTTGTTCACAAAAAGTGTGATTCTGTGAATGAACCTACTGCAAACAGTGTATGTAATTAGCTTTTGTGCAGTCAAGGAAAGTGAAATGGTTTATAACTTTTATAAGACTCTTGTAAGTGGTGAGTTCATTTCTTATACTGAGCTGAATAACTACTGCAGTGTTTTCCACCAATGTGCAGACATAACTCTGTTAATTAGTGTACTCCATCAAGAGAATTGAAACATATCCATATTGCCCCATAATTTTGTGTTTACTCATCTGTAAAATGTATATTATAAAAGCTTCTTTTCACCCGAAAGTGTCAAGATCAAATAACCATGTACTGGAAGATATTTTTTATATTCTATGATGCATTGTAAAATTAAACCATTTTTTCCTAAGTTGTGTGTAAACTTCATTTTTTTTTCATTGACATGATGCCTCCACATCTATAAAAGACAACAAGAAAAAAATTTGCTTCTCATGTCTGGATAAAACATGTGACTTCCAGAAGCCACTGAATCTGACATCCTGTGCATGCCATTCTCTCCAGGGCACTTTCTTTGCACTTTCATATCAAGTGCTATTTATTACTAGTGAGTGTGTGCAGCAGTGGAACCCAGGGCTCTTAAGTGACCCAAATGACATAGTTGTCAATTTGTTCACAAACACTAAACATGGAAAGGGGAGTTCTATCTTCAACCGTGGACAATTGCTCCATGTATGTTCAGACGTAGATATAGTTAAGGAGGTAAGTATAGTCTCATGGCCATATTTATGACATGATAATGTCGTAGTACACTGTCATTGACATTTTCCCAACGGTTCAGATTTTAGTTGCACTTTGCACTGCATGTGTCTTACTTGAAACACCTTTGAAAGATTTCAGTTTCACCTTGTGACACAGAAAAAGATAAATCGTTTGAAGAAAGTCTCCACAAGAGCAATCAATGGCATCGGTAATAATGTAAAAAATCATGAGATCACAGGAAGCACTCTACAGTGGCAAAAGGCATCTCTTCTATGTGAGACTTTTGTATCTATGTGAATGAGTCTTTACTGACCAAAACAAGTGTACTGACTATGTGATCACAATAACTTAACGTAGTTCATGTACAACAGATCAGAGGCTTATTCTGTAACCTCTTGTCTATGGGATTTACTTTTCAAAGAATGAGGCTACATGGCCACATTCACAACTCACCTTCAAAGCCCTCTACTTTGAATTGCTCAATTCTGCCAGGTGTTTTCTAGCCCAGATGACCAGGTTAGGATCAGCTGATACCCGGAAACCTCACCTGTTTCCTAAACCTTGCCTTCAGTCAGAAGTCAGGGAATGAATATTAAGGATACTGTGAGAACATCAAGATCTGTTTGCTTGCTTGCTCAACTCTGCTTTTGCTGACTATCCTGCAGATGAGTCCCAGGTTGACTGACCACCTTGGAGCACTCTGCAAACCCCTTTTCCAGGTGTGTAGGTTCTGAAGGAGCTATTCTTCTCCTCCTTGTTCCCTCGGGTCTAGAACATGTGGGAGGAAATTAACAGTTATCTCTATGTGACAATCAAATCTCCTGTTTGTTTTTGCCACTCAACCTGTGTGATTGGCTCCACTAATCTTTTGGCATATTTAATGTCTTTTATACTTTAAAGACTATGGAACTAACAGTGAATTTTAATTGATTTCCTTTTCCCTTCCTGAAAGCCTTGTGAAATTCTTTATTGAGATAATTTTAATTTATGACAATTTGTCTAGCTGAACTTCTTACAAGAATGAAGTGTTTGACAAGGCTATTTATGGAACATTAATTATATACCATGAAATATTAATTTTTATTGCTGCTTTACATATGTCCACATCCAGTCCACATCCTCTTCCTATGTTTAATTGATTTTCACATCCATTTTTAGGCACAAGTCCTTCTTGCTAAAGTGGCATTCCTGTGGAAGAGGATCATCTCCATTGGTATCCCTTACAGTCTGTTTTAAGACCCTTTCTAATCCATCTTGATGCACCACAGTAGATTTTTAATGCTTTTTTAATTGTTTGAAAACTGTATACATTTACAAGTGTTTTGAACAAGTTTAACCCCTTTCCCTCCTCTCCAATTTCTTCTGTACCAGTCATATTTCTTTTCAGTTTCTTTAATCTATTTGTAAACTCATTTAGTCTACTTAGGGCTACCTGTACATGCATGAATATAGGACTATGTACTAGAGCATGAATAGCGTCTAAGGGGTTACATGCCTTAAGAAAGCTGAATCTTCCTTTCTGAGAACTCATCAATTGGCACATTGATCAGCTGAGGGGGAACCCCTCCTCCACCCATTGAATATTTATTTGCTTGATTTTGCAGGCCTTGTGAAATCACAATTACTGTAAGCAATGCAAATGATGTCTAGTAATGTCCTGCAAACACTGTTCTGCAAACACCATCACTTCTATCTCTTAGAATGTATCTGCTTCTGCTTACATGATGATACCTAAGCTTTAGTAGGAGTAGGTATGATATAAATGCTCCATTTAATACTGAGTACCCCATAGTCTCCTGGTTTCTGTGTTTTTGCAAATTGCAGGTCTTCGTATGAACCATGTATCACAGGAGAAAGTTTCTCTGATGAAGAGTTTAAAGATGTACTAATCTATGTGTATAAAGATAAGAATGTAGGGATCAGTTTATAATGTCCACTTAGCAGAATAATGATGTTAAGCAGTGCCCACACCCCAGGGCCTACAACTTAGCAAGC
Organism: Uromys caudimaculatus; assembly: GCA_028551405.1. Lineage (NCBI taxonomy): Eukaryota > Metazoa > Chordata > Mammalia > Rodentia > Muridae > Uromys > Uromys caudimaculatus. The sequence continues at coordinate 68,455,071 of CM052715.1, forward strand.
CACTGTGCAGGTACTGTGAACTGGGCCTTAAAAACAGTCAGAAACTAGTTGCTTACACAATAACATTCATGCCATTATCACACTGGTGTGCATGGATTTCCAGGTCACTCATGATTGTATCTTTCAAGCTTCACACCTGGCTATGACTATTGACTTATTGACTTGAATCCTGGTAGCATGCACAGAAGTTTCCAGAACTGCCGATGCAAGCCAGTGGGAACTAAGCTTCCAGATTATTAGCAGCTTGATTTCTCCATGTTCTGTGACTCAAATATGTTCTGTCTTCAGTAGTACAGACATATCATCAAAGTCTGAAGAATGGTCAAGAGCAAAAGCAATAGCTTATAATGTCTATTAGCAGGGGTGTTCTTCGGGAGCCCACTGACCAATGACTTGTAAAGAGGTAACTCATATCTGGCACTAGATACTTAATTGGTAGCCTATGTTGCCTGTCCCTTGGTAGGGTAACACCAATTACATTACTTTCTCATATAAATAAGTACACATTTTAGGAAGATTTGATAGCACTAAATTTACACACAGCTTTTTAAAAGGTCTTTAGTTTAGTGATAGTTGGCTCTACTTCCACTCTCTTTCCTGTACATCCTGCCCATTGCCGATCCGATTTAACGCACTCTGCTCCATGGCTTTCCTTTCCGTCCCTCCCACCAACATTCCATCCTTCTTACTTCACTAGCACCCATGGCCCCCACACTAATTTCTTGTCTTCTATGGATTTCCATTTAAATATACATATCTCAAGGTTCAAAGCTAGCATTCACATTTTTCATTATTTCTTTTATTCTAGAGATTATAACATAATTAACTTAGTTCCCTTTTCTTTTTCTCTTTTCTTCTATATACTTCTCCTTGTTATCTTTCATTTCATTGGATATTTTTAAATTATTTGTTGTTACATGCATATATGTATTTACATATATTTATTTAGGAATATACATATATAGTCCCTAAATATAAGGTGTTCAGTCTATATAATGTTACATGTATATATATTTTCAGTGATGAACACTTGCTATTGCCTAATGAGCATGTTCTTCCCAGCATTCATATTTGAGAAAGAAACATATATTATTTGTTTTTTGGGGTCTAGGTTATCACAGAATGATTATTTCCAGCTCCATCCACTTACCTGTAATCTCAATTTTTTTTTACAGTTGAATACTATTCCGTTATATATATGATATGTAAGCACATTTTCATTACCCATTATTAGTTGATAGGAATTTAGAGTGTTTCCATCCCTTGACTACTATAAATTGAGGAAAACTCACCATAGATGAGGAAGTATATCTTAATAAAATATAAAGTTTTTTAGGCAAAGGCACAGACATGGTATATACCGAGATTATATGTCACATCTATTTCTAGCATTTTGATGAAACTCCACATTGATTTCTATAATGTTTATAAAAGTTTGTTCTCCTACCAAATGTGAATAGGTATTACCAGGCCAGCACTTGTACAACATTTGTATTTTTATTCTTACTCATTCTGAATGGGGTAAAATGAAATTGAAGCTTTAATTTATGCTTCTATGATGTCTGAGAATGTTGAAAACTTTTTAAATAGTCATTGGATATTTTTCTTCTGTGAATTTTCTGTCTTGTTCTTTGCTTCAAATTATAATTGAGTTATTTCTGTTATTGGTGTTCAGTTTTTTTGAGTTCTTTGTTGTTCTAAATACTAACCCTCTCTCAGATGTATGGGTGGAAATTTTTTTCCCATTTGGCAGGTTGCCTCTTCACTCAAATGATGGTATTCTTTGCTTTGCAGAGGTGTTTCAGTTCAATTTTACTCTTCTCTACAAATATAGTTTACTTCCAATTGGTTGCCCAGTAGGAGCCTGCAGTTGCCTTCAAGTGCAGCCTAGAGAGGGTGGTCTGGTCTTTTAGAAGTTACAAAGCTGATTCTGAGAAGATTAATAGCTTTGACTTTAACTAATCAACCATAGGGCTTGAAAAGCTTAAAAATATATAACCTCAATTTTTCACAGGAACCCTCCTTAAATCAAATCACCTGGTGATAAGCGTTTTAATCTATTTAGAGTCAAACACCATCATATTTTTATCTGAAGCAAACAGGCAACTAGAGGAGGCTGATAGAACTGAGTGAGTTTTGACGCTATCTATGGTCTGTTTAAAGCTGTGTTTTCCCACAGCCTAAGAATATATGGGGGGTGGAATTTATTTTAGCCTAATCAGATGAAACCATAACTTCTTTTCATCAAATTCATTTCATACAAAAATATTCTTAACATTTCAAAAACTTAAATTCTTATATACACTACCATATATATAACCCACATAGTAAATTCTCTTAGGAAATTTAGCTAATTCTGAAGGCACAAGAAGAAAACAAATAATCATTGCCTTTGAATTGTAAACAACAAGCAAATAGTCCTACATTTGGTAAATAAAAACATTTTATTAAATGTTACATCTACATTATGCACAGTGCCAATTAGTTTATAGGTATCTGGTTACTTCTCATGAAAACACTGTGAAATAATGATTTTCAACTTTATTTTACAACTGATAACCTGAAGCACCTAACTGTTTAATAACCCTCCCAGAATCATAGACCTCATAAATTTTAGGCTATATTTGAACTTTCAAAATACTGTAGATAATGTATAGACTTAACAATCACTAGATCACTTCTCTTTACATTTCACTTTATTCCTCAGAATTGGCAAGGAGCCAAAATTTACTCCTGACTACCACATGGGCATGTGCGGAGAAACAGATGTGATCAGATACCAAAGAAAGACCGAAATATCTTGTTCTTTCTTTTAAACACACTAATACCAATTTGCCATAGTATCCTAAAAGAATATTTTAGTATAATATTCTTGATATCCTTATAATTTATGCTGAAATGAAATGCCACGGTCATCTGGTGAGTCTCTGGACAATTTAATATTGTCAGTTTAACTGAAATATTTCCTCATGTTTAAGTGGTACTGTGCCTGCATTTGGCCAACTACAAGTGGTAGTGAAGATGGGTTAGTACATCCCATAGAACAGCCACACGCCCTCACGCCTCCTGTGCACTGGCCATGCTCTTTCAGGCAGTGGGATTTTTTTTTTGGTCAGATATAAGATACATGATCATGTAAATATGATGGAGAAGTATCACTTTTATTGTTTAATCAATGATATCCAACATGGAAAATCTTGTTGAATTAAAATCTTAGTGCTTAAAGAAACAGCATTAAGAAACCAGATCTTCTGGTTTCTCTTAGTGCTTATATCAACATGGCAAATTCATCTCTAAAACCAGCATCTCATTCAATAAATACTGCATATGTATAGGTTATTTACATAAAGTCATTATAATCATAGAAAAGTGTTTTAGTTAATATTGTCTAAAAAAAAAAAAAAAAACCCAACAAATAGAGAACAAAAACAGCCAAAATAGTAAAAATAAAATAAGTCATGTTGTTACTGTCTCTTGGTTTATAAAAATAAGCACATTAGGGAATCCAGTATGCAGGTAGAGAGTTGAAAGAGTCGTAATGTGTCTGAAGGGGCAAAGTTTTAACATCATAAAAGTAACATGGTGAGACATGAACATCCAAGATATTTCGTAAAAAGCAGGTTTCATAAATTTCCGAGAAACCCACATGTTAGGTACAGGATAAGAGAATGATTATGGGATGATACAGGAACATGTGGCTGGAGGTGAAATCACATGAGGTAATTAAGGTTGGGGACATCCTCATGGCGACGGGGGTGGGGTGGGGAGGAGGTATGGGATATGGAACAGTCGGGAGGGGAATAAAATCTGGAGTGTAAAAAAAAAAAAGAAAAAAAGAAAGAAAAAGAAAAAGAAAAAAAGAAATAGAAAAGGAAAAAAAGAAGAAAAAAAGTTTTCTTCTGGTTCAATTGGGAAACAACTGGAGGGCTTAGTCAGAGCAGTGATGTCTGTCTGCCTGGTTGAGAATAGTCCATAATGTCATAAACGTGTCACTGAATACAATTATAAGGTTAACCTTCTAAGGTGGCCTAAGAGAGTGATGGCGGGCTGTGGTCTGTTGTCATGGTTATGAGGCGATACTGTGAGAAGAATTGCAGTCTGTGTGGCATTTCCTTTCCGCGTGCTTAGAATAGCACCATCACTTGACTATACTGAATGCACCACGAATACTTTTTGGTTGAGTGCGAAGCTGTTAGAAGGTTCAGTACTGGGAAAACTGCTAAGATATGGTGAGGAATCAAAGAGGGGTATATGAAACGTTCACACTACAAACCATTGTTCACATTCAACGGTAATTAGAATCTGAGGTAGATGCAAAAAACAACATATACACAGGAATTAAAGAGACCTGTGTATGTGACATGGCACCCTTGAAACACCTGTGAAACATTCTAACTGTATCCTTTAATATTTCAATTAAGTCCTTTTGTTTTAAAGCATAATTTTAATTCCTCCCCGCATAGCACTTTTATTGAATCCCTGGGAGTTTCATGGCACCCCATCGCAATCCCTTCCTAGTCCTTACATGTCTGCCACCCCACCTGTGGCCTTCCCCCATAGATGTTAAAACCAAAAAATAATAAAGAAAAAGTCTGCTTTGTGTCATCTATATACTCACTGAAACATAGTTAAACTCCAAGTGGCCTGCTCCTTAAATAGAACTGACTCCTTCCTTCCCCTTCCACACACCTCTCCCTGAAAACTTCTGTTATGGAGAGATATACCTCAGCATCTCAGTCCCACTTTTAAGAGTTCTCATCAATGGCTTCCTCTCTAGGCTGTTGTTTTTTGTGGCAGGTAGGGTGTTGGGGTAGGGTTGTCACAGAAGATTTCCATGTCCTTTCCTCTCCACTATGCTTCAGTCATCTATATCACAGCAAAAGTAGCCTCTTTGCTCTTCACAGTCAGTGGGGACATGGATCATGTACCTCCATGAAGCTTCCAGAGATAGAACAAAAAACGAACATGGCCCCACGCTGTAGTGAAACCACCAGCAACTCAGACAAGGTCCTCAGAGGCTGCTCGGACCACAGACACCATCATGGTCTCAGGTGGTTGCACGGACCACTCATATCAGTATGGCCATTTGAGTCAGCCTAGGGACATCGACCTGGGTTCAGGCTGCAGCAGAGATCCACATGGCCTTTGGTGGAACTCAGACCACACACATTACCACAGACTCTGGATACAGTAGGGCCTTGGACCCAGACATGGCTTTCAGCAGCAGGATATCACTGTGGCCTTAGATAGCAGCACAGGCCACTCTGATCAGTATGGTCTCTGGCAGAAGTGTGACCTAGAGACATCAAAGTTGCTTCAGATTGCAGCACTGACCATGGACATCTGCACGGTCCTTTGTGGTAATATGTGCCATAGACATTATCCAAGTTACCAACAGGGTGTAGCCAGGCAGAATGTCTACAGTAACAGGCCTGGCTACCTGGTTCTTCCTCCCTAATTATTTAATATTTTTAAATCAAGCAATTCTTTAATCTTTCCTCTATTTGTAATTAAAGACTTAATGAGGAAAAGGTTAGATATTTACATTCTCTTAGAGGCTTAAAGACAGAACTGCATCAATAAGCCTGTGAATTTTTTCAGATGTTATATTTTCTTGGTTCATTTCTGTACAGATTGCAAATGGTCAACTGAATCTTTATGTCACTTGCTGAAAGATGTTTTGAATGACTTCAAGAATACATTTTAGAAGTTTATTTCAAAGCAGTGATGGAGTCCAGGAAAGGCCTTTAGTACAAAGTTCCACTGCTTTTTCTTTCTGCAAACATTTATTTCTGTGGACTCATAATTCCTTCAGAGGCAAGCAATGGAAAACCTAAGCTTTTCAAAAGCACATATCTGAGATGTCTGATTTCTATTATATAGATATAGACTATATATTCATGATGAAGATGACAGTTGATTGTAAATTAAGACTTATTTTTAAAAAGGTTCTTTGGCTCACATTGTCTGAGGTTAGATTCATGCTCTGTATTTTATAAACATATTCTCATTTTTTGAAATTTGAAATAGATTTTTTCCATATGAAGTATTCTGCTTAGAGTTTCCCTTCTACTGACACTTCCCAGATCCTCCCCACTTCCCTCCCATCTGGACCCAAAACCATTCTACCTCTCCATAAAAAACAAATAGGCAACTAAGGAATAAAAACATAAAATGAGATAAAACAAAACCAAAGTATTCCGAATAAGACAAAACAAACAGAAGAAAAAGGAGCCAAAGAAAAATCACAAGAGACACATGTAGGTGCAGAGATGCATCGTTTCAAGCTCACAGGAATTCCACAGAAACAAAATCCAAATCCATATTATATAAGTGAAGGATCCATAATGTCAAACACAAAAGAATGCCCGAATTCCACATTATGAGACAAAAAGAACACTCCCAAAAAAGCTGTCAATTTTTTGTTATTTGTTTTGTTTTGTTTGGGTTTTGTTTTTGTTTTTTTTTGTTTTGTTTGTCTGTCTGTTTGTTTGTTTTTGCTGTTGTTAGCCATCTACTGCTATACATTGGACTGGCCATTGAGAGTGGTTTGTTTCCTACGGAGAATCCCTTGGAGGAAACTAAACTTTCATTTTAAAGAGGTTAGCAATTGGAGGCAGTTTCTGAGTTAGAGATGGGGCATGTGTCCACTTCTCCATTCAGCCGTAGGACCCCATCTGGCACAGACCTATACAGACCCCGTGCAGCTGCCTCAGTTTTTGACATCATATGTGTTCCAGACTTGTTATGTCTAGAAGACTTTGATTCTTTGGTATCCTCTGTCCACTTTTGCTCTTATACTCTTTCTGCTTTCTCTTCTACAGAGTTCTGTGATCCCCGAGGGGTGGTATTAGATAGAAATATCCATTTTAGGGGTAAGTTTTATGAGGTCTCTCACTGTCTGCATATTGTCTGGCTGAGCATCCTCGTATATTTGTTCCCATATGCTACAGGAGGAATCTGGTCAGATAATGACTGAGCAAGGCACTGATTTATGAGTATAGTAGAATGCCATTTAGGAGTCATGTTATTACTATCCTACATTCTCCTACCCCATAACAGTAGTATTTGTCTTTCCCCTAGGTCTATGGCCTATCTATTCTCAGATATTTTTGGTCACCCATGCAAGACTTGGATATGGGTACTATGTCATGGAATGGGCCTTTATTCAAATCAGGTATTGCTTGGTTATTTCCAGAAGCTTTGTGCCACTATTATACCAGTGTATCTTGTAGAGATCATCACATGTTGATCAGTGGGTTTTTTAGCAGAGTTGGAATTTACTTTTCTCCTTTGGAAGTGTGCAGAGAACCTTTTAGCACCATGAACACTTGTCTATAGGGATGAAGGTCTTAGATAGGCACCAGCTCAACTGCTCCATTTTCAATGAGTTGTATAGTTGTGATCTTCAGCAATAGGACCTTACTTTCATTTTGTGGAGAGCAAACAACAGGCTTTCCTAATGTCTTGGTTGTTTGGGAGTTCCCATGAGACCATTTTGGCCAATGATTAGATTAGATGTGACTCATTCTTGGCACTTGAAGCTTAATTTGGTAAGTGAAGATATGAAGTTGGGACTCTGCCTTCCCAGCAAATTGACAATTTTATTTACATCATCTTCATATATGTATATATTTTAAGATGCTTCGACCGTATTAGGATTCCATAAGAGCCCCTCAAATGGCCCTTATTTTAGCTGTCCCTCCTGTATTCCCTACCTAATCCCCCTCTATTGTCCCACTTCCAATTTGATGCTCCAATTTCACTGAGCCCCTTCATCCATCCATAGTCATCTTTCTATTCCATTTTCCTAGGGAGATTCATTCCTGCCCACTAGTCCTTTATTCTGTGTCTAACTTCTGTGGTTAAAACAGATTGTTGCTTGATTTTCAGTGACTTAATATGCATCTTAAGATTTCCATACGCCGGGCAGTGGTGGCACACGCCTTTAATCACAGCACTCAGGAGGCAGAGGCAGGCAGATTTCTGAGTTCAACGCTAGCCTGGTCTACAGAGTGAGCTCCAGGACAGCCAGGGCTATACAGAGAAACCCTGTCTCGAAAAAAAGAATTTCCATTGCTGGGAAGAAGAAACACCATGACCAAGACAACTCTTATAAAGTCTAACATTTAATTGAGACTGGGTTACAATTTCAGAAGTTTAGTCTGTTATCATTATGGCAGGAGGCATAACAGCTTGCAGGCAGACGTAGTGCTGAAGGAGCCAAGAGTTCTATCTTTTGCTCCAATTGCAGCCAGGAGAATCCTGAAATTCCACACTGAGTAGAGTTTGAATATAGGAGAACTCAAAACCCATCCCGCACAGTGACACACTTCCTCCAACAAGGCCAAAGCTACTTCAACAGGCCACACCTCTTAATGGTGCTACTCCCTTGGGCAAAGCATTCAAACACATGAGTCTATGGGGGCCATAGCTATTCAAACCACCACAAGATGTAACATCCACATATAAGCAAATACATACTGTATTTGTTGTTCTGGGTGTGAGTCACCTCATTCAGAATGATTTATTTCTAGTTCTATTTATTTACCTGTGAATTTTACAATTTAATTTGTTTAATGGCTAAGTAATATTCTAATGTAGAATATTCTACAAATTGTATCCATTTATCTATGGATGGACAACTAGGCTGTTTCTACTTTCTGGGTATCATGAATAAAGCAGCTGAGAACATGGCTGAATATGGGTCTCTGTACTAGGATGAAACTTCCTTTGAGAATATATGCCCAAGAGTTGTATAGCTGTGTCTTGTGGTAGATCAATTCCCACCTGAGGAACTATCACACTGGTTTCCATAGTTGCTGTTCAAGTTTGCACACCCTCCAGCAACAGATGAGTGTTCATCTTACTCCACATCTTCACCAGCATGAGTTGTCATTTATTTTATTGATCTTGGCTATTCTGACTGGTGTAAGAAGAAATCTGAAAGTGGTGTTAGTTTGCATTTCTCTGCTTACTAAAGATGGTGAACAATCTGTAAGTGCTTTTCAGTCATTTGAGTTTCCCCTTTTGAGAATCCTCTATTTATATCTGTATACCATTGTCTTAGTTAAGGTTTTACTGCTGTGAACAGGTACCATGACCAAGGCAATTCTTATAAAGAAAAACATTTAATTGGGCTGGCTTACAGTCCATTATCATCAAGGTGGGAACAGGGCAGCAGCTAGGCAGGCATGATACATGCAGAGCTGAGAGTTCTACATCTTTATCTGAAGGCTGCTAGTGGATGATTGATTTCCAGGCAGCTAGAGTGAGGGTCTTAAGCTCAACCCCACAATGACAGACCTACTCCAACAAGGCCATATCTCCAAATAGTACCATTCCCTGGGGCAAGCATACACAAAGCATTACAACAACCATCTTTTTAATGATTTTTCTTTTTTTTTAAATTCACTTTACATCCTTATCACAGCCCCCCTTGCTCCTCTCTTCCCAGTCCTACCATTACAAATTCCTCCCCCAATGCCTGAACATCTTCTACTCAGAGGAGGGAATCCCCACTGAGGTACCACCCCACCATAGGGCATCTAGTCACAGCAGGACTAGGCATATCTTTTCCCACTGAGGCCCAGCCAGGCAGTCTAAGTAGGTGGAAAGGGAATCCAATGGTAGGGAATAGAGGCTGAGATAGTCCCTGTTCCACTTGTTATGGGAACCATAACAACACCAAGGTACACATTAGCTACAAATGTGTAGGGGGTCTAGGTCCACTTCCTGCATGCTGCCTGTGGCCCCTGCCCTGTGAGCCCTCATTGTTGTATAAATTATTTTGCTGGTACGAGTCCGGTATGTGCTGCGGTGGAGATGGCGGCACGTTCCAAAACCACACCAAGCCAAACAGTTCCACGTGGGGGGTTTATTGGGGGGGGCAAGGTAGCAGTGAGGAGAGAGAAGGGAAGAAGGGGGAGAA
>CM052715.1:68465501-68479616 GCA_028551405.1 Uromys caudimaculatus
TAGGAACCCGGCTAACAAATTCCTGGAATTTGTTAGGAAGCAATCCAACCTAGCGCTAGGCTTTTCGCGGCGGCAGAGGGGAGGGAGACTTGAATTACTTCCGAGGGTGGGGGACACCCAAGGGCTAGGTCCTAACTCGCGGGTCAGCTAGAAGGCCAGTCAGGGAGACTGGGGCAATGAAAAGCCAACCCCTCAGCCCAGAAAGAGTTGGCCAGACACTATCTGAGCAAAAGAGGGTCCTCCCGCCAATCGGAAAAACTCCTTACCAATTTAAATGCCGGTGTGTGTGTGCAGACTGCGCAGTCAGATAGTTGGAGGTGTGGAACTGTTTGTTTGGTGTGGCGCCACGTGGTGGAAGATTTTGAGTGTGGCGCGGCTGAGCAGCAGCAGTGGCGGCAGCAGGGAGCAGTGGTCGCAGTAGAAGTCTATGTGCTGTATCAGCCGCTCGCGGACGGTGACGGAGGTCAAGGTTGTAGCGGTGGTGGCAGGCCACGTGGGCAGCCGGAAGGCCACTCCAAGCCACGACCCCTGGCCTGCCCGGACTCTGTAGCAGCTTGCGTTGAAGTATCCGAGTCTCGGCACTAATGTTGTATAAATAATTTTGCTGGTACGAGTCCGGTATGTGCTGCGGTGGAGATGGCGGCACGTTCCAAAACCACACCAAGCCAAACAGTTCCACGTGGGGGGTTTATTGGGGGGGGCAAGGTAGCAGTGAGGAGAGAGAAGGGAAGAAGGGGGAGAAAGAGACAGAGAAAGGGAAGTCTTCCGTATATATAGGGAAAGTGACGTGGCATGACGTAGCCACAGGTAAAGGTGGGCAGTGGGTCAAGGTGAATTCTGGGAATATGGTGGCCGTTGCCTTAGCAACAGGTGGGTGGGTCACACTGTCGCCTGGATGATATCACCTGTGTGCGACATCATCGGTTTGGCGCTCCTGATGCCAACACTCATGGTCCCAGGTTAGTTGACACTTTGGATCTTCTTGTGATGTCCTTGACCCTTTAACTTACTCATTCTGTCCCCCTTTTTTCCACTAGACTCCCTGAGCTCTGTCTGATGTTTGGCTATGTGTACCCAATTTTAAAAATTGTTTTTAATTTTATTTTTTGCTTTGTTTTGTCTTCTTGATGACCCCATTTTTAGTTCTTTACAATTCTGGATATTATCTCTATATTGAATGCATAGTTGGAAAATATCTTCCTGTTGTGTTGTCTTCCACTTTGTCTGAATGATAGTGTCCTTTCCTGTAAAGATCCTTTTCCATTTCATAAGGCCATATTTATTAACTGATTGTTCTTTGTGCCTGTGACAACTGGGTTGTGTTCAGAAAGTCTTTTCCTTTGACAATGAATTCAAGGCTATTTTTCACTTTTCCTTCTATTAGGTTCAGTGAATCTGATCTTATGTTAAAGTCTTTGGTTTATTTGGAGTAGAGTTTTATGCAGGGTGAGGAGTATGTATCTATTGGGATTCTTCTACATGTAACCATCCAATTTGACCAACTCAATGTGTTTAAGATGTTTTTATCCACGGTGTATTTCTAGATTCTTTATCAAAAATCAGGTGTCATCTATGTGTGTACCTTTCTATTCCATTGTTCAATGTGTCTGGTTTTAAGTCAATACATGGTATTTTTACTACTATAGCTCAGTAGTAAAATTTGAGATTAGGATTGGTGATACCTAGAGGAATTCTTTTATTATTCAGAATTGGATTAGCTTCCTTTGTGCGTGTGTGTGTGTGTGTGTGTGTGTGTGTGTGTGTGTGTGTGTGTATGTTTTCATATGAAGTTGAAAATATCCTTTTAAGGTCTGTCAAGTATTGTTGGAATTTTGTTGGGAATTGCTTTGAATTTATAGATTGCTTTTGGTAGGGTGTCCATTTTTACTCTATTAATTCTACTGATCCATGTACTTGGTAGATTTCTTCATCTCTTGACCTCTTCTTCCATTTATGTCTTCAATATCTCATTGTTTTTATTATGCTAGTCTCCCTTGCTCAGTTAAAAATATCCCAAGATATTTTATATTTTGAGGGCTATTGAGAAGTATTATTTACCTGATTTCTCTTTCAGTCCATTTATCGGTTTTATGTAGGAGAAGTATTGAATTTTCTGTGCTAATTTTGTATTCCGTTATTTTGTTGTAATTGTTTAGGTGGTATAGGAATTTTCTGGTAGAATTTTCTGGTATATATATATATATATATATATATATATATATATATATATATATAATCATATATATATATAATCATATCATGTACAAATAAAAGTACTTAGACTTCCTTTCTTACTATTCATATTTCCTTTATCTCCTTCAGTTGTATTATTGTGGTAGCTTAAAGTTTAAGTATTATACTGAATAGGTATGGAAAGAATGCACAAGCTTGTCTTTTTCTGGATTTTAGTGGAATGGCCTTGATTTTCTGGCCATTAAGGTTGAGGCTGGCTATCATCTTGCAGCAAATTGCCTTTATCATGTTAAGTCATGTCCCTTGTATCTCTAATCTCTCCAGGACTTGAATAGTGAAAGGATATTGAATTTTGTCAAAGGGCTTACTGCATCCTACAAAATGATCATGTTTTTTGTCTTTCTAGTCTGTCTATATGATTATTACATTACATTTATTGATTTATTTTATATTCTCCTTTTAAAAATCATTTTATTTTTTTTTTATTATTTTTTTTCTGTTTTTTTTTTTTTTTTTTTTCATTACACTCCAGATTTTATTCCCCTCCTGGTCAACTCCCTGACTGTTCCACATCCCATACCTCCTTCTTGGCCCCCTGTCTCCACTAGGATTTCCCACCACTACCCCACCAGGCCTCTAAACTCCTTGGGGACTCCAGTCTCTAGAGGGTTAGGTACATCTTCTATGACTGAACTCAGACCCAGCAGTCCTCTATTGTATATGTGTTGGGGGCCTCATATCAGCTAGTGTATGCTGCCTGGTTGGTCCAGTGTCTGAGAGATCTCTGGGGTCCAGGTTAATTGAGATTGCTGGTCCTTCTACAGGGTTGCCTTCCTCCTCAGCTTCTTCAGCTTTTCCTTAATTCAAACTCATGGGTCAGTAGCTTCTGTTCATTGGTTGGGTGCAAATATCTGCATCTGACTCTTTCAGCTGCTTGTTGGGTCTTTCAGAAGGCAGCAATGATAGGTCTCTTTTTGTGAGCTCTCCATAGCCCCAGTAATAGTGTCAGGCCTTGGGGCCCCCCTTGAGCTGGATCTCACTTTGAGCCTGTCACTGGACCTTCTTTTCCTCCAGCTCTTCTCCATTTCCATCCGTGCAGGAACAATTATGGGTCAGTGTTTTGACTGTGGGATAGCAACCCCATCCCTCATTTGATTCCCTGTCTTTCTTGTAGCTGGAGGTGAGCTCTACAAGTTCCCTCTCCCCACTGTAGGGCATTTCATCTAGGGTCCCTCTTTTTGAGTCCTAAGAGTCTCTCACCTCTCAAGTCTCTGGTACATTCTGGAGGGTTCCCTCAACTTCCTACCTCCCAAGGTTGCCTGTTTCCATTCTTTCTGCTGGCCCTCAGGGCTTCAGTCCTTTTCCCATACCCAATAGCAGATCATGTCCTCCTCTCCCCCCTCCCCCATCCCACCTTTCCCTTCCAGATCCCTCCCAGGTCCTTCCCTCCCCTCTTGTGATTGCTTTCTTCTCCCTCCTCAGTTAGGCCCTTCAACCTGTTGACTTTTTTGAGTTCTGTGGACTCTATCTTGGGTATTCTGTATCTTTTTATTTATTTATTTTGCTAATATCCACTTATTAGTGAGTATGTATCATGCATGTCCTTTTGGGTTTGAGTTACCTCACTCAGGATGATATTTTCTAGTTCCATCCATTTACCTGCAAAATCAGGATGTCCTCATTCTTAATAGCTTAGTATTACATTTTATAAATGAACCACATTTTCTATATTCATTCTTATCCATTCTTCTGTCATGGGACATCTGAGTTGTTTTCAGCTTCTGGCTATCACAAACAAAGTCACTATGAGCATAGTGGAACACATGCCCCTGTGGCATGGTGGAGCATCTTTTGGGTATATTCCCAAGAGTGGTATTGCTGTGTCTTCAAGTAGATCTATTTCCAATTTTCTGAGGAACCTCCAGATTGATTTCCAGAGTGGTTGTGCCAGTTTGCAATCCCACCAGCAATGGAGGAATGTTCTCTTTCTCCACATCCTTTCAACATGTTTTGTCACCTGAGGTTTTGATCTTAGTCATTCTGATTGGTATAAGGTGGAATCTCAGGGTTGTTTTGATTTGCATTTCTCTTATCAGTAAGGACTTTGACCTTTTCATTAGGTGCTTCTCAGCCATTTGAAATTCCTTTGTTGTGAATTCTTGGTTTAGTTCTATATCCCATTTTTTGATTGGGTTGTTTGTTTTTGTTTTTTTTTTGGGGGGGGGTGGTTAGATTCTTGAGTTCTTTATATATCTTGGATAATAGTCCTCTATCAGATGTGGGGTTAGTGAAGATTTTTTCCAATCTGTAGGTTGCTGATTTGTCTTATTGACTATGTCCTTTGCCTTATGTAAGCTTTCCAGTTTCATGAGGTCCTATTTATCAATTCTTGGTCTTAGAGTGTGAGCCATTGGAGTTCTGTTTAGGAAAATTCTCCCTGTGGCAATGAGTTCAAGGATCTTTCCCAATTTCTCTTCTATTAGATTGAGTGTATATGGTTTTATGTTGAGGTCCTAGATCTACTTGGACTTGAGCTTTGAGCAAGGTGACAAATATGAATTTATTTTCATTTTTCCACATACAGCCAGCTAGGTAGACTAGCACCATTTATTGAAGATGCTTTCTTTTTTCCATTGTGTATTTTTGGCTTCTTTAAAATCAAAGTCAATGACATTACTTTTTGAGCACCTGAGTTGGCAATGCTAAGAGATACTACCTAATTTTCTTCAAATAACTACATCATTAAAAAAAATGAAAGTAGTCTCATATTTATAATGGTTAGAAAAGGATTTTTTGAGTCATGATTTGTCAAAGAAACACAACCAATAGGATGGATGGATACAAAGATTCATGGCAGAGAAGGGAATAATTAGGGGCTTGGTTTATACTATTGTAAAGACTATGGCATATCATGATGGAGAGTGTGCAAACTGGATAAATCAGAAGGTGAAAAGCTTGGGTCAGAAATAATTCTGAAAGCCTGAGAGTATGGAAAGTTGGCTCATGATCCTGAGCCCAAACCTGGAGCTCTAACAGGTAGCTGGGGGAAAAATATACGACTCTAGCACCAAAATAAAAAATCATGCATTCTTTCCATAATCTTAGCCAACTTAACAGTTCCTCACTTGATAAAGTCAGATCTTGCTTTCTTAATTCTCATATAGATGCATGCACACTCATGTGCCCCCACAAACACATACACACACATGCACACACACACACACACACACACACACATACCAATGTCAAGTTTATATCAATACACTCAGAGCATAAAACACACCTTTCAGAAAATTCTTTTGTTCCTGCTTTCTCAGGAGTTTTATGTAAGTTACTCAATGTTTTAAAATATCAGTCTGTCCTGTTCTCTCTCGTTACTTTCTCTTAATATTAGATGAGATAATATGTATTGTTTAATGGTTTTCATTAAACTCTTAATCATTCAGATTAACAGTATCACCACCCTTGGCACTATTCTAACATAGTAATAGATATTATAAAAACAATTATACACTAGACTGTAAGGTTCCTATAGGTAAGGTTCCATGTGTTTTGTGTTTTAATCATCAGTATATTAGCAGATCTAATGTCTAGATTTGTGACAGATTATGAACGTAAATCTATTGATAAACATGTACATGACTTGGGTAAAATATAAAATATGTATATTTCAGAAGAATAACTCTTTTTTAAGGATGGATTTCCAGGATCAGAATTTATAATTGATTAAAACAACAGAAACCAATTTTCTTTTTTAGCCTTTACTGTATTGAATTTGAAGTGTACAGTTAAAATGCTTATAATTTTAATGAAAATTATAATTGCCTTCTTTGCATCTTAATATCAGCATAGAAAAATACACAGTTTTGGAAATGCTTACCTTTTATGTTTTTATGGCAACTATATAAAGATGTATACACTAAAATTTCCAAATACAGGTCTTAGTTTACAGTTGCTTCTCTCTCTGTCTCTGTCTCTGTCTCTGTCTCTCTCTTTCTTTCTCTCTGTCTCTCAGTCTCTTTGTGTGTTTCTTTCTGTGTCTCTCTGTGTCTCTCTGTCTCTATTTCTATTTTCATCTCTCTCTCTCTCCTTACATTTCTCCCTATCTTGCTTTTATCCAGAAATAATCACTTAACATTGCTTCTACTCATTGCTTTTGTCCATAAATCTATATTCTTGGTAATGTAGATGAGAAAACAACTGATCTGCAACTGCCTTTGCTATGGACAGCTGGGGATAGTTCTCTGCCTGCAGGTGTCCTGGCTTGTAAGGATTTCTTTCTCCCCCAAGGCTGTCTATATCTAACTATATGAAATCACATGCATTGTCTCTTCATTCTCATTGCAGATCTGTTCAGTCTTGAGGTCTTTTTGTGTAGCAACAGTATAGATTGACATTTCTGTGCAGTTAGCTACATCCAAAGTGCCTATTCCTGCATGGCCATGGAAGGGACAACATGACACAAGTTTCCTGCAGCACCTAGAGCAGAGACAGCAGAATGTGAGTCTCCATGAGTGTTAACAGTTTCTGTGGGCATGGGTCTTATTTGTATAATAACATATATATTTTCAAGTTCCTCCTACAAGGAATGCTCTCTCTGTTAAGGTTAATGACTCCATGATAATTAAAAACATCATGAGTCTAGGTGGGAATGTGTTCCTTAGCAAAATGGTAAATGCTGTGACCTTCAGGACAGACCTTAAGGCTGTAGGAAAGAACTCTGAAAACATAAGTTCAAGAATGTATAATTTCTCATCTATGCAAAATATAAGAACACAATATGAATTATATGACGGGCTTCATGGACCTAAAATAACAAATGAGCCTAGTATAGTAACAAATGTACTAGTGAGGCAGCTTGTCAGAAAGATACAAAGGCAGGCAGATTGCTTTAGGCTAAAAAAAAATGTACTGGCTTTCTCTTTCTAAGAATCAAGGGATAAGGTCATAAATGTTGATTTGTGGTATATCCAAAGGGAACCTGCCCTAATAATTGAATTGATATGTAAATAAAAGACTGGACTTTCCTCTGCAAGAGCTGAGCAATCTACACAACGTCTGGAGAGCCAGCTGAAACACAACACAGCTGTCAGCTTGTACCCACAATTGACTTCGAGTCAATCTTCCTCACACACCCCTTCATAAGGAACACCTCTCCAAACCTATGCTAGACCCTGGCATCAGAGCCTCCTTCTTCAACTGAGTCTTTTGAGAACTTATTCTTTTTCACCCACATCCTCTCAAAGCATTTTACCATAGTTATCAATCTTATACTCCACCCTGAGATTTCTGGCAGATTGCTCTTGAAAACAAATCTTACTCTAAGTCAAAACACAAAAGTTTAAAATTAACAAATACAACTATTCTATGAAATTCTACTTGGCTTACCGACAATTTGGCACATTTGATTTTTAGGTTCTTGCTAAAAGCAAAATATTTATTAATTTAAATTTGACTGGCAACAAGCAAATAAGTGGTGTATATAATCATATATGTATATACCATCATATACAAAATACACAACTACAATCCAATAACTTGATTTAATTCATACAAAAGCTTTCTTGTTGATGTTAAATACTTACAATATGTTCACTAACATTTCAGTCATATTTTTTCAAATTCTAATTATGATAGAAATATATGTTGTGACTCAAGAATGCCAATACTCACAACCATAGTAAGTAAAAAATAAGAGCAAATTCAATCATGAAGAAAGATAAATATATTTATATTTGTTGCATACTGCACATAAATGAACATTGTAACAACTTCTCCATAGAAAAATTAAGGTGATACTTTTATACATATTTGGAGTTGATTAACCTGACTCTGTAGACAATGTCTGATATTAACATCACAAACTCAGCCTTAAATTTGGGCATTCAATGTCATATATCTGATTTCATGGTCTAGGTTTTAGAAGTAAATTTTAAGCTGGGATCAAAGGGAAAAAGCATTTATTTTTCATGTGAAGACATCTTCTCAAGAGGAGGAGAGCAGCTGTTGTTGTTTGTTAATAAGAACAACGTGTTCCTGGTGCTTTGCCTAGAAACAAAGTAGGAACAAGTCAGGCTATCTCCTGATCAAGGGTCCTTCATAGTTGACTTTATATAAGTTAAAGTAAGACTTAGCAGTACTTCTTCACTTCTCTAATTCAAACACTGCTAAGTAAATTCTAGAACTGGTGTAAGAGTGGAGAACCAAAAGGAAACATCCTCTCACTTTGGCACTTCTATTCTTCTTATGCAAGCAGTAATGAAAGATTCACATAAACAAGTGCAAAGACTGATTCCTTGCTTTGTGGTAGGCCAGCATATGAATGTGTCCCCCAAAACTGATATGGTCTAGCCTGAGATCTATGGTGGTATTAAGAGGTGTGGTCCTTTCGGAGGTCAGTAGATTTACTCTCACAAAAATAAATAAATGAATAAACAAACAAACAAAAAAACAAGCCAAACAACAACAACCAGTGAGAATAAGAATTTTGTGCCTGATGTTTGATTTTACATTTGTGTGTGTGTGTGTGTGTGTGTGTGTGTGAACTCATGTGTGTATGTATTCACATGTGTGTGTTCAAGTGTGTGTGTTCAAGTGTGTGTTTGTGTGTGGGTATATATCCATGTGTGTGTTCAAGTATGTGTTTGTGCATATGTGTGTATTCATGTGCATATGTACATGTGTGTGTTTGTGTATTCATGTGTGTGAGTACATGCATATAGAGGCTAGAAGTCAACTTAGAGCTCTGTTCACCAGAAGTCATTGGTTTGAATCTCTCCTGGTCTTCATGTAAAGAACTAAAGATTAGAGTAGTCTAGAGTAGTAGATTAGAGTGGCTTGCCAGCCAACCCCAGGTTTTTGTCTCCTGAGCTCTGGAATTGCAAATTCATGCCAGAACATCTGAGTTTGTTTGTTTGGTTTTTACTGCTTTTTGTTTTGTTTTGTTTTTGTTTGCTTTTATTTTTAATGTGGTTCTAGAAATTGAAACTTGCAAATTAAACACTTTAGGTACGCAGTTTATCCCCATATCCTTTGCCTTTTGAATCTCTATCTATGTGAAAAAGGTGTCCCAGAAAGACCCTATGAAGACACTAAATCTGGGACCATGATCTTAAATTTCTCAGTCACCAGAACCAGGAGAAATAAATATCTTATTCTGTATGGATTGTCCCTATTTTATGTTTTTCTTAGTTGTGAACATTGACTAAGAGTGAACATATCTCAGATTTGATTTGCCTTTCACTTATTACCAAAACATACAAATAAAACTAAAATAGATAGTTACATAGGTTATTTCAAGCCAAAAGAAAGTTAAATTGGATATATAAAACTTTAATTTTTAGGCAAATTGTGCAACCAAAAAATCCATACATAACTGTAATTGATTTCAGGCAGAGAATATAGAAGGCTGCTATAATAGGATTCTTATATAAGCAATTTATTGAAGACTGTCATATTAATACATCCAGTATGGAATGCTTAACTTAAGAGGAATATGTCTTTCTGGTGTAGCTTTTGTCCATCCTTTTGTTATTTCATGGAGCAGGTGCCAGAGAAAGCTAGGAGGGTGATCAAATTTGAGCATTATCCTCTGGGGTGGAAAAATGAATTGGAGTGGTCTCAAAGAAAAGAGCTAGTCTTGCAATTTAAGTCAGGACTGACTGTGTACAAATTCACAGTCATTCCGAGCAAAGTGATATTTTTGAGGCTCAAAGATTATGTCCCGGTAGTCAGGCAAAGTCTAGTTCTTCCTTCAGAACTCAGGTTTGGAAGATCTTAAACATCTGAAACAAACTTATACTAAATTCATGGATAAATGTAAACAATCTTTATGGAGAAAACAAACAAATGAGCAAAAACACTACACTTAAACCTTGTACATGTGATTTATAAGAGGAGAATAGTTTGGTTCAGACTTAAAGTGTTTAAGAGAAATATTTAATAATTGAACTCATTTTTAAGCCATGAGAGAAGAAATGTCAGAGCCCACAAACAGAAAAAGGAAATAGATAAAATCTAATATATGTCTATGTTAAATACTGAAAGAGTAGAATCTATCTCATGTGGTTCATCAGTCTTGCTTTGAAGTTGCAGATTGATTCCTTGAGCATGACTACTTACATTCTGTGTAATCTATTACATTGAATTTAGTTGTATTTAATAATGTCCAAATATTTAGCATGATTAATACTACTGTATAACATTTTGTCTATTACTTTTTTCTTACTTTCTACTTTATATCTTTACAGCCTAGATGGTTTGTCATAGAAATTGCATTGCTATGCTTTCCTCAGTGGAGTGACCTTGTAGCCATTACAGAGAGCCCCTGTTTATTTATAATGAGACTGTAAATGCTGTGCTTACAGAAGTATATAAGAAGATTCTTGACTTTCAAATCTCATTTATTAATTAATATTGGCAATTTATTCTAAGTTTGTTTTATAAAAATAAGGTTTAAAGACATTAGAATGCACAGATTTTAAAAAAATAGTTTTGAGTTTGATAACAGTATGTCTATATCAGCAATGCTTTATATAGTATCTCTAAAATTACTATCAGCAGAAGTTTATCCCACTTAGACAATGGACTGAGCATTTGCCTGTTTTAAAATATCATTGAAATGGATTCACAGACAGTATGTGTACACCCCACCTTTTAAAGGGACTAGATGTTTTTATGGTTCTCTGTGCTTCCTCCTGTATCAGATCACAAGCTCATTTTAATGCTGGTAGGACAGTGTTTCTTTGTATGAGTATACAACAATTCATGTTTCACTTTCCTGACGATATGGATGCACATGTTTTATTTCTCTTTTAAAAAAAGAAGTTAGCTATTAGCATGAAAATTCTTCCATGTGACTCATGAAAACATATTTTGGTGGATAAATGATTTTGTTTCTCTTGGGTCAAAGCTTGAATGAAATTGCTAGATATTAATTTGGCACATGCTTAATATTTCATAAAACTTCTGGACTGATTTTTGAATTTCTGTACTTCAATCTGTCATGAATTTCTTTCTGACTGAACAAAAAAGAACCTTCTCTTCCTTATTGTGTATGCATCTCCTCAATTATCTAAGCTTTTATTCGCCTGAAAACATCTTCTTGTGTATAAGTTTTTGTAGATGTATGTATTTGGGTGTAGAGACTCATGGACAGTGGCCAGAGATTGGTATAAAGTGTTACCCTGTACCACTCTACACCATTTGTGTTTGGGACAAGGTGTTTCACATAATAAACCTTTCCATATTAATGGTACCTATTACCTCTTACTGTGGTCTCATCTTTCTGTCCCCTATATTTCCCACTTTCTTTGAACTTGCCCTCTATTCTGTTCAGTCTTGATTTTTCTTTCTTATTTTATATAAGGATTTACTAATTTCTTCTTTGGTAGAGATTAATAGTCAGTTAGATCTATCCATTAACGTATGGAATTTTTAGAATTTAAATTTTAGAAGGCAGTGGTTACCTTTTATAATATTTTGCATTACTAGTTTGCAATTCATATTTGCAATAATTTTCTTTTGCAAAAGTTTTCATTTCTACCACATCAATGCTTCTGGTCCCCTTTTCTACTTAAAACAAGAATTATTTCTTCCACCCATCAATCCCTTACCTTCAAAGTGGCCACATTTGTTGTTACAAATACTTCATAAAATATTTATTTATATTTAATTCATTTTAATACATTATATTTTCTATGACTTAATATAAGTAAATACATACTTAAATATAATTTATAAATAACAAAGGTGATCTAATTATGAAAACTAAATCATGAACTATGGACTCACCTTGAGTGACAATTTAATTGATCACATCAGATTCACAGTCATGGTCACATCCCAACTCTGTTTGACCTTAGGCCCTAGCTGATGTCTGATTATTTCCACAGTATTTCTAGGAGTGTTTAGAAGTGAAGAACAACTGTTTGCTTTCTAATAAGAAGAGACCATGTCAAATGATCAGTAGAGCATATAAGCATTTTAAAACTTCACGATTAAGGTCAAAATAACAGAGAGGAAGCCTGAACTGAGGTCCTGTCATAGGCCTCTTATGTTACATCAGGAATATTTTCATTGTTTTGTCACATTTGTGCTTTTTAAGGAAGGCTTTACACATTTTATAAAGAGAACTATGTCAACAAATTAGTGCATATTCCAGTACAACTACAAAGGTGACTTCAATTCTAAGACTATACCTTACTCATCACTAACAAAATCTAATTAAACATATTGACTTCTTAAAAATAGGTCTCCTTACAGTGTCACAGACGTTAATGATTTCTGCAGATACACAGTATGTAAAATACTTGGGGCGCCTAGAGGAAAATTGTGCTCAGCTGCCTTGCCGTCCTCATTATCAAACCCACTAGCATAGAGCCTCAGGTGTTGCTATTGTCATAGCAGATGAAACACATCCTTCTCAGTGTAGAGCCCTTTCATGAAGCCAGATGGGCTCTAATTAATGCAACACTGTCTTTAAACAGTCTGCTATTTTATATTCCTTGCTGAAACTCTGAGGTCTATTTGGAACGTTCCATGCACATGAACTTTATGAACTGGTCTGCTGGATCATTGAAGAGATTGTTAATATTCAGAATGGGATGTTAAACTCATTTCTCTGCAGTACTGTGTTCATCAAAGTAAAAATTAATAAAGACAAATGCCAATTCAAATGCCACAGAGTCTCCTGACTTTAGCAGAGCTCCCATCTTTTCTTTTCAAAGAAAATCCAAATTATGTTTACATTATCAGAATACCCAGTAAGGCATTCACTTTTCCACCTGAGCATGACTAATAGAACAGTTCTATTGAGTGGGTATACTGCTGGCTCAAGGAGGAACTGGAACTCACAGGAACTGCAGTTAAGCTTTTCTGCACTTCCTACTTGAACTTACATGGTCGTTTTGAGTTCATAAGGGTAAAGTTCTTATGATGAGGGTCACAGAACCCCGAAATTGGCATCTGAGACACAATGCCTGTGTCCAAAACTTAGGGACAAATAACTCAAAAGCCCGTTTTGAGTACACTTCTCCTCATTGATTGCCCAGTTTCATGAGTTTCCAAGAAAGGTCATGTCTGCAGTATTGTTTTGTCAAAACATCATGGTCTCTTGGTCCCCTTTACTTGTGTGAATTAATAAATTTGCCTGGTACCTAAAAATACTGGTGGAGAAAATTCAGCTTTTAAGTTCCCTCACCATCTCCACAATTCTTCCTTATAAACTTGATAAGAAGTGGTTGACTTAAGGAGCAGAGAACTCAACAAGGTTCTCGTTATTGAGTACATTCAAACATCACATTACTGAGGTTTGTCGTTTACTCTTCTTAGACATCACAATGTCAATCATTTCTTAATTTCTATAAAATGAAACTGTTCTGTTCTCTTATGGATTCTTGATGTGTCCATCCATCCCTTAGCCTTTCCCTTTGCTTTCTTATAAACATACCCTTCAAAGATTAAATGCACTGCCCTCATTATTTAATGAGATTTTTCTTAACAGTGAAGTCATTAAGGGGTTAAAGCCAGGCTTCTTCATCTGCTGTTTACTAAATTTTAACGTATTGTTCACCAGCTTTCTTATTTCTAGGGGGAAGGTCAATACAAGCTATTGAAAAATAAGAGTTTTCCCTTTAACCTGATATCCTGACCATAGTTTATAATACTCTGGTCATTATCTGACTTAGACATCAATGGAACTATCAATACAATCTTCTTAAACAGAAAAAGAACTCTCATGACGTTGTAGAGTCCTTGGATGATGTCATTGATGATTTTCTATTAAAAATGTTGCCGAATCATTATTTGTAGAATTGTAGCCTATGTTTTAAACTAAAACTAGATATTAAATTGTGATTCTATATTTATAGTCTTGTGTTGCTTAGTTTATCTATACTGTAATGTTGGAGACCAAGGCCTTGG
>CM052715.1:68479716-68508070 GCA_028551405.1 Uromys caudimaculatus
CATTATGGATTCTCCCCGCCCCTGCCATTTCCCGCCCTAATGTGTTTAAAACATTGTAACATTAAAAGATTTCTTTTGAGCTTGATCGGATTCCGTCTTGCTCCAACGCATTCCTTTGTTTCCTGCTTCTTTCCATTATCAATGGCTTCCTTCCACAGCATTTCCACAGCACGGAGTACCCGCTGGCGGGAACTTCGAACCAAGTAACTGTTACACTGTAAGATGCATGTGCCCAAGAAATGAGTTTATTATTCCAGGTTGTGGCAAAGGCTACCATTAAATAGCATGCTACTCCACAAAGTGAGTGTTAACTGTCACAGTAAGGCAAAGGGAATGTTAAACCTGAACTTCCTCAGAAGCCTTCACTCTTGTGGACTTATGTTCTGTTTTTAGAAAATGGAATATTCTACAGAATCTTTCCCACATCCTAAGGTGCTCTCTTCAACCATAATAGATTTCCTGTTGTTATTGAAACAGCAAAGCTCTCTCATTTTCCTGCTCTGGTTTTCTGCAAGATACCCACGAATGTTGACTCACTACCCTCAGGGATGTGTTCACCTCTCATTTGAATGGAGATTTCTGTGTTTTTTTTTCTTTCTGAAAGAGCATCCTCCATCTATTTCCATCACGGCTGTAACTACTCAAACCTGGCTGTGCTTGCTTAGTAAGTATGCCTGCACATGTATCTCATGAAATGTACATGATTATCATGTATTAACGTAGTCAATAAAGAAGTTTGACAAGTTTATTAACTGTCTCTAATTCTGTGTAGAATTATATTTTAAAATGTATGAAGATGAGTGAATCTAGAGAAAAAATAAATAAATTAAATTAAATGTTCAATCACACTTGTTTGTAGATAAGATACCATACAAAACCTAGAAATGCCACCGAAAACCTCTTAGGACATGGAGATCACAGAGACGGGGAGAGAGAGAGAGAGAGAGAGAGAGAGAGAGACAGACAGACAGAGAGAGAGAGAGGTGAAATATATTTCAGTTGTAAAGAAGAATGAATTTAGGTCTTTCCTGAAAGTGTGAAAGTGTTTGGAACTAGATATCATAATACTAAGTTAAAAAACAAAGCCAGACTAAGAGATATAAATATGTGTTTTTCTCATAAGAGGGTTGTTTGTGAATGTGTGTGTGTGTGATATAATGTAATGCTGAGGTGAGGGTACTGTGAGTTCCAAGCCAGCTTGGGCTGTTTTATAAAATACGTTGTGGAGATTTTTTCCCTCTGAACTGAAATGCTCTCTCCTGGAGGCAAGAGGAGGCCTCATAAGATAAGTAATGGTTGACAGTTACAACAAACAGAAAGCTTGTGAAAATTACTCACAGAGAGGATAAGGAGTTTGCAAGTCAGAAGAGTTACAATCACAGACCTGCACTCCTGGGAAGTTGTGATGAACCAGACAGAATGCTCAGCTTTGTCACAGTAAGCACTCTAACTACAGGAAAATCTCCAAGAACATGCTTCTGGGAAAACTGTCAATGATAGACTCTATTTGGGATTTATTTGGATCCTTCCTTTTGCATAAAGTATTCACAGGCTCCTTTCTCAGGGTTATAAAAGCTGTAAACAAGTGGAATGAGAGGATCCTTTCTTCTCAAACCGGCTGCTTGCTGTGCTAGGAGCCCAGAGGAGATAGATTTCCTCAGCCATCACTAACATTGAGATGGGTTTCACTTTTTTCATAAGCATCTTTTATTATGAAATTCTTAATTTAATTTTAATTTTTAAACTGTACGTTCACGTCCAGGTTACCAGCCACAGAAGTGCATACACCTACTTGTATCAATGATGTGATCAGTGGTTATAAAAATACTCTCAGTTGAGAGGTAACAGTGTTGGGGATATGGGAAAAGCTGGAGGAGATGGAATGGGATGGGCTATATTTTATAATGTATTTATATAAACTTAAACATTTTAACGAAAAAATCTCTTAAGAAAATATTGCAGACTCTTCTTATACTGGTAAAAATCAGCAAGCAAATGCAGAGTGAGCTTTGTGATAATGTACTAGCTGTATTTCTGCCACCTAAGCTCTGGAAATAACCCTAAGCTCATTAATTCACCAGTCTGGACTTGGGTAGAATTAATCATTCTGTGTATAGTCCAGGCTCTATTTCACCTGATGTATTTGTTCACATTCAAACAGATTAAGCCAAACCCCTGTCTCAAAATAAAAAGTTCAACAAATCAACACAACAAAAAGCAAAGTCCACAATACACAGCAGATTCACACACACACACACACACACACACACACACACACACACACACACACACACACATCAATTAAAATAAAATATTTTAACAAAAAGGAGGACAGAGAGATGGTTCAGTTAATTGGAGAGGTCTTGCTTCTTCTCCAGAGGACTAGAGTTCATTCTCTATATCCACATTAGGCCGCTCACAATCATCTGTAATCCTTGCTGCAGCATATCTACACCCTCTTCTGACCTCTGTGGACATCAGACACATACAACAGATGTTCATACATGAACTCACATGTATGCACACTAATATAAATAAATTAAACATATATATCTTTAAAATAGCAAAAGTCTTCTTCTGTGAGGAGTTATTTCAGCAAAATAATTGTATTGAATGTGAACCCAATATACTGAAATTTAAGATTGTTGTAAAATCTTATGCATATTCATAGTTTACTCATTTTGGAAGCTGTCATAGATACATTAAACTATAACATTAATGATGGTATGAAATCAAACCACTGTAAAATGGGCATATATAATTTACAGTATGTGCGTGAGTATAGCAAGTTTGTGTAAATAATCAGTAATAAAAAGTAAGAGTCAAGTCACAAAAAGTTTAGGGTTCTTTCTCCTGGGTGAACATCTTTATAGTACTCTAGGGCTTCCTTGTTAGAACACATGCTGTTTACATGTAGATAATTATTTTTTACCTTTATTTTTCACAGAAGAGAGAATAAAAACAAAATAGTATTATAAAATAATCATAGACAATCAAAACTAGAAAAATATAAGTTGTTGCTAACATATACCAAATATTAATCTATTATTATATTATTTGTCTTTTTGAAATGTTTAATATCAGTCAGTAACTTTAATGGGATAAAAATATTTGCCCTCTGATTAATTACTTCTAGTTAATTTTTCATGTATTGAGTAACCTTATAGATATATTGTGATGGTTTGAATGAAAATGGCCCCCATAGACTCACAGGGAGTGGCATTATTGAAAGTGTAGCCTTCTTGAAGCAGGTGTGTCTTTGTTGAAGGAAGTGTATCACTGGGGGTCAGCTTGGAGGTTTCAGAAGCTCAAGCCAAGCCCAGTGTCATTCTCTTCCTGCTACCTGCTGATTCAGATGTAGAACTCTCAGCAACTTCTCCAGTATCATGTCTACCTGTGTGCCACCATGCTTCCTAGCATGAAGATAATGGACCAAGCCTCCTAACCTGTAAGCCAGCCACAACTGAATGCTTTCCTTTATAAGAGTGAATGTGGTCATTGTGTTTCTTCACAACAATAGAAACCATTAGAAGGTATGAACTTCTAATTCCAAACTTGGAATTGAACTAACAAAAGTTTCTGTGCTGCTGTAATAATGTAATTTAGTACTGAAACCCTGCAATGTGCCTGAAGACACCCAAAGCCTGCAGGTTTTGGCATCAGCACATATACAGAGTATACACACAAACACACATTGATGTGCCAGTCAAATCATCATACTTCTGGCTCTAGAACATCGAGTGGTAGTGAGCGTCCATCATCATAATCAACTTAAAATTCACCAATCATCATAAAATGTACATCTATTTTTAAACCGCATACCCTCAAATGGAATGGTCTTGTTTGGTTCCTGTAACAACAATTGTCTAGTCGTCTCTCCACACATAGACTTATTTTATTCTTTATTTCTGTTTCTCAGGTGGCACACCTGTTTTTGTTTGTGTGTATCTGCATTTCTAATTACAGGATTTTGGGAGTTTCTAATGATCGCTAAGCACTTTGGGCTGCAACTTGTTAACTCAATGAAGCATGCTTTTATCATTGATGCTATCATTGTTAGATGCTAGGATACTTAATCTTAATTGAGTACCACTCTCCAGTATTGATGAGAAAACTCCACTCAACCACACGAAACACCAGAATATAAATGATAGTAGTGTATTCATATATAGAATGTGAAACTATCTTGTCCTTCATAGATGTCACTAAATCTTACTGTATTAGTATTATATTGCGGTGTGTCATTAGCTACCTATCACCTATTTTCTATCTATATGTTCATAGAGGACATATAGGGCCAGAGATTAGGCTATAATTATTTCCATATGTATTTCCTAATTATTATCCATAAATTTTATGAAGTGTAAGCATTACATAAATATTTATGAGAATTATCTGGTTAACTTGATAATTTAATTGAATCACTTACTAATCAAAGTATAATTTCTAATCTTTAAATAAAAACTGTAGCAAACTTCTGAAACAATACACCTTTTTCCTGAAATATCAATTTATTGTTGTTGATTTAATCTTTAAGTGATTTGATTTCTCAGTGACATCTCTAAAAACTGAGTTTTTCTTCCAATTCATTAAATAATCCATTTGTACTGTATTTTATATAGTGTAATGGCCCTGAATCACTCAATGTACATCACTGGCTATTTGAAAGACACATGGGGAAATCACTGTTTGCAAGAAGCTAGTAAGATGCTTTCTTTTAATGAGGCTGACTGCTTTTTGAGCTATGGCTTCACTTGAATTTAGATTTTGTCAAATCCCTAGTTTCTTATTGGATTAACTTGAAGTAGATTATGAAATTATTCTAGAGCAATTGTCCCACCCTTTAAAATTTATTCAAGATAGTATAAAACTACGGGGAAAAAAATCAAGGTATTAAATTTATCTTCATGATCAAATCATGCCTAAATATCATAACCAAGTATAGGGCTATGTGTTGCTCCTGATCACCAAGGAAGGAAGTACAGACTTCTGCAAACAGACAGGGCCATGTGACCAGGGGGTTACATGAGAAATTAAAAACTTAGCATATGAAGTTAACAAGGGAAGCTGTTCAGGCTGCTGCGACAATCATGATTACAGCCAGGATCAGACTGCAAAAAGGTCTTTTTAGCTTTGCTAAGCAATTTATAGTGCATTTTCAAGCAATGAGACGATGAGGAAGGTTGGTTCAAGAGAAGACACATGAGAAAGACTTCAGAGTCCCTGTCTAAGGTCTGAGAGGGTTAGTCTGCAGAGTATTTCTGATGAACTTTGGACCTGGAAGAGTTTAGATCTGCGGGAAACAATCAGAATACACTGAAAATAGCCATCCCTGTGTGTCTTCCTGCTGCTGTGTCTAGTCCCCGCAGTTGAATGTTAAAGGGTAAGCTCATGTGGCTTGTCTCTTGAAGAAAAGACTGTGAACACACGGTCAATAAGCAACTGTACTGGAGTTGACTCTTCTGAGATGGGAAAGCTAAATTTCACATAATACTTAGCTGTCTTAGTGTTGAGTTTTTCTTAACACTTCAGTTTTCTTAATGTTCTGCTTTCTAATAGATTATAGCGTATTTCACTTGGCTTCACAGCAGAACGGGAATGTGGAAGCAAAGCTGGAGGCGCATGTGGCTAATGAGATTTAACTTTAAACTACCCAGTAATGGACTTTCGAGGAAGTATCAACTCCATTAAACATAACTAGTTAGATCTTCAAATGCATGTATGAATGAGTGTGTATACACAAGTGCCAATGGCAGGTGCAGAGCCGAGCATAGGAGTTCACAGCTGTTCTGCCTTCCCATAACTGACAACCGAGCATTCAGTGATGAGAAGTTTCATCTGGGAAGCAATACAGCTCTTTGCATGCCTATAACACTCACTCATATCCCTTCTCCAGTGTTTCACTTTCCAATCCAAATGTTTTGTTACCAGTGCAATTCACTAAGGGTGGCAGAATAAACAGATGCCCAGAGGTCATTCTTCCTGGGTGCTATATGCATAGGATTAGATATTTAATTATATTTAAAATAAAATAAAAACAAAAATCCAAAACCACATCCAATCTGTTTTTTTATTGTTTGTTTGTTTGTTTGTTTGTTTTGCCTATGGATTTACAATAAATGGTGATGTGACTTTCCTACCAAAAAAATGCCTGTAATAAATCTATAACTCAGTTCTCAAGAACTTCAGGGTATGTTCAGGACAGAGAATAAACAAGGCTTTTCTCATCATATGTCAGTAAGACTTTCTCCCTTGCATAGCCCTGGCCTTCTTGCCATACTGCTCATGGGAAAGCAAAGGCCTGTGACTAATCTGTTTCCAACACAGCTATATGCTTACTCCAGAGACTCAAGAGGTCTTTATATTTATAGCACAATTGGCCTAGAGCTGTCCCCTCACTGCTGGTTATTTCTATCCAGAATGTCCCAAGCTGGTCCACAACTCAGGATTGTCTGTCAGCTCAAGAGAGTAGGAAGTGTGAGCTTACATATTCTAACCTGAAACAAAATATCTTGTGTTCTTTTTTAGATGCTAGCAATTAAGAGAGATGGATAAGCAGTCTGTTCAGAAAGAGGCAGGATCTGCTACCAGCTCTGCTGCTGACTCACTGTGGCTTTGAGAAATTCATTAATTCCATTATTTCCTGGAGTATATAAAAAGAAGTGGAGGGATCTGGGATCCCTCTAATCCAAAGGTGAAGTTCATATTTCACAGTGAAAAGGTTTGCCTAAATCGTTGTATGTTTCCTAGTCAACTACATTTTTAATACATAAACTCAGGTAACTTAAGTCCTAATCCATCCCTCTCTCTTTAACCTCTATTCAGTTTCCTCATTCCTTTCAAGCTGAGTTTCATTGCTGGTCTTTGACACAGCAGAGGAATGAAGCCACTGGGTTGTATTGACAGGGCTGAGTTTTATTGGTAGGATTCCTGTGTTCTCTATGCATTTGTCTTATCTCCGTGAAACAGCTGGCCGACAACAGTTGCACACGGTGTGGATGAGTCTCCACAAGTTTTGAAGTATGTATCTATCTGTCAGGAGCATTTGCCTCACACACTCCTCACATTTTACATCAATGGTACTAACTTTTGTTCTTATGGTTCATTTGTCACCAGAAAGAGTATCTGAAGTTTTTATTTTACTTTTTTATTATGCAGCAAGTTTGAGATGAATGTTAAGTTACTTATCATCAAATAAATGTAGATGAATTGGGCAAGAATATCGAGCACACTTCACACTAATTCACCAGAGTTTTGTTTTTCAACTGTGATAACTTTGTTTTAATACTCTTTGATATGACAGGTAAAAATATAATTTCTGTAAATATCTTCTGTTAGGCAAACTCAGTGTTTTATGATGTTTTGATAGCTGTATTTAAAATATGCCAGTAACTCTTTTGTTATGTGAAGTTAAAATATTCTTATTGTAATTATGAATTTTGAGTTTAATACTTGCTCCCTTGAAGAATAAAGCCCTATACACAAAGAAAGCAGTTGTGGCATAGCACAAAAGCTGGTACCTGTTCTGTCTGGAGAATAGTTTATGGTAACTATGTTTTCAGATGCAAATGAGTAAGTGCATTAAGCATGTAGCAAGCAGATATAAAAGACTAAGTACTAAGGATCAGAGTTTGATGTCATTAGTCAGATATTTACAGCATCTTGTGGAAATGACTACTGAATAGAATAGTTCCAACTGACAGAATAAACAAATGTAACATCATCAAATTGGGTGTTTCCATGATCCAGCAGAAATGCCATTGAGGCAACAATGATTGAAACTCTGGTCTGAACGAGCACATTATATATACATAAAATCACTTACAAAGCATCAAATTGGGTGCTTGCATCCTGCAGAAATAAATGGGAAAAACTACCTGAAACAATCATGCTAAGGCTCCCAACTAGGAGATTTCCAGGAGAGTAAAGGTCTCATTTCAGATAAGCTTCTGATCCAGGTTCTCAGCCACCACAAATATTTTTAAGTCATATGATATATAAATAATGACATGTAAATAATAATGACCTCAGATGGAAATCGTTTACCTTCTAATTGTTCTTAAGGGCAAAAATTCTATTACTATAACTATTTACTACCCATTTCTCCTAGTCATTCATTATCGGCCTGTACAAATATAAGAATTCTTAGAATATACATATCCTCAACAGAGACATAGAAGATTGTTTTCTTCTCAGAATCAGCTCTTAACAAATACAAATAGCAAATGACAATTCTCAAACATAGCGACTATTACATAACATTTGCTTGAGAATTAGTCACCCCAAGTGCCCATAGGCACATAATAGTTGGATTAATTTGTGATACAGAATTTGGTAGAATTTTTAAAATAAAAGTCTTGTAAATAACAATGAAATTACAAAGTTCCTCAAATATTGGCTATTAATGGCAATTATTACTTTCTACAAAATAATGATGATGATAAAATTATAAAGCTATATAATAACCTATAAATTTATATTCTATTGTAATAATGTTGATTTATACCTAGTTTGCTTTTTTTGATTTTCAGCATTCTAATATTCACTCCAAGGATTTGGAGTAACTTTTCCTTTTTCTTCCCCATCTCCTCTTCTCAGACACTAGCTAAACCCCAAGCATTCTTTCTCTGGCATATGATACTTTCTCAGTTTGTGTCTGAAGGCACTTTCCCCATTCTTATCTGTAGCTGCTCCTTGCCATGTGTCTGCTTGCTGACCTTAATTCCTGAATATATCTGTTTAGTTCAAAAGTAATGGATTGATTTCTTTCTCTTTTTCATATCCTACTTCCATCAAATGCTGAGATTTACAGCTTTCTTACCTGGTTGTTTCTTTTAAACTCTAATAAAATTTTAGGAGTGCTTTCTGATATTACAGCAATTATGGTAAGAGCTACAGTGCTATCCCATTCTTAGATTTTTATTTTTTATATTCATTTTGTGTTTATAAACTTGACAATGATTTTTCTTGGTATAATGTTCATTTCATTTATCTACTTTTCAACATTTATTGAATCCTTAGAATTATTTATGCATTTGGTAAATTTGGTTAGTAATTAGACATTAATTTTCTTATGCTTGTTCAATTCTTTTCAATTAACTTCATTACATCTCAGAGAAGTATAGAATGCATTGTTAAATCTTGAGTAATAATCAGCTACTTCTCTGATCAGTCCAAAAATGATATGCTATAGTCATATGTATTTTTGGTTGTGAATGAATGAGTTTATTAATTATAAAGCAAGCTAAATTAAAGAATGAATGATGAGTAGATAGATAATTAACCTATGTAGATGGATAGAATATTGATAGATGGATAGATAGATGAAAGATTTAGATAGATAAATATAGACAGATGATAGATATATCAATATACAGATGATAGATTAGATAAATAGTAGATAAATGATAGATATAGACATATATAGAGATGATAGACATAAATAGATGATAGATTAGATAGATAGATAGATAGATAGATAGATAGATAGATAGATAGATAGATATAGATGATAGATTATAAACAGGTACCAAAACATCATCACACCAAACATCTAAAACACTCAGCAGAAGTTGACTATGGAAGCCGTTTTAAGGCATTCAGCTATATTTCACAACATAGAGATTTCCAGGAAGAACCAGAATGTCTCCTCAGGTGTGGCTTGTGATTAAAAGAGCAATAAGAGCAGAAAAGTAATACCATAAAATCAGGGGCTTACATGCAGCAGAAACTACAGAAGCCTCATCAGAACAGCCAACTACTTCCCATCAAGAAGTTTGGGTAGAATGGTGTTCCCTTTGTTGCTGATGATGTCCAGAAAAAACTGCATGGGGAAGTTGAGGCAGAAACATGAATGACCAAGTCAGATTTCTTTTCATACGTAAACTTCTCATGGCTGAGATTGAATCTTCTCTTCCTCGACTCTTTGATATCATAGAGCATGGCTTACTGTTTCCCTGTTCACACTGATACAATGTGTTTACTCTTGTAATGTCTTGCTGTTTTCTTCCCCTTCTCAGAGTTTGAGATAAGAAGCTGGTCTCCAGACAAGGCTTGCCCAAAGGACACCTTGAGATAAACATGCTTAGTTCTAAAATGATAGCATGAGGGGGTGAGAGGAAGTGGTTCAGGCTATTTCCAAAGGCAGCCCATGAGTGAGTTCAAACAATACTTTAGAACTCATCGATGTTAAGAACTTTAAAATTCCCCTGCTCCTGAGTTACTTTTGCATTTTTAAGTTGATTTATCTCTTCTCCTTCTGTTGGTGTTGGTTTGTATGCTCATGATGTTTTTCTGTTTTGCCATTCCTTATTTGGCCTCCTCAGTATGACAATTTTGAAAGAATTTTATTATGCAGTTCTAATAAATCCACTTTGTTACAGTTTATAGCTTCAGTATCTTTCCTGAGAGAACTTCTATCTTCAAAGGTGCATACTGAAATGGACTGGTATTAGTTCAGGATGAACCATGAACAAGCAAAAATAAGATTTATTTTACCCAGAGGAACAAATATCAAGTAATGAGTGACAAAGACAGGAGATAGAGGACTAGGGAGAAGGGGGAAAGGAACAAGGGAGAGGAAGAAGAGACGTTTTTCTGGAGCAGGCAGGAGGGGACAGGAGGGAGCAGATAAAGAGGATAGAGGAGAAAGATGGGGCACACTGGTAAATGGCAACTTTTGAAGGTAAATAGGAAAGCTCAGTGTTAGGAGGAGGTGTTTAACTTTAATGGGTATGTTAATTAGGCAAGCCAAAGGGGCTTTTGATTTCTGGACTTCAACCTTGGTAGTCAGCCTCAGCAGGAGGAAGTGGCCAAATAAGGGATGAGACCTTGGTGACTAGCTTTAGGAAAATGAGTTTTATCAAGGGAACGGGGAAGACGGACAAGGCCTGTCAGAGCCACGTTTGCCATGCTTGGACTGGCTATGGTCCCTTCACTTACAATGTTGAAATATCTACCTGTGGCTGCTCAAAATTCCCCATCACACAATTATCAGACCTGTGTCATCCTACTGTGTACTGTCTGGTAGTTGGACGCTGTTAGTTAAATCGAGTACTTTTTTCTAACATCCTGGGTTTTCAAGTGATGAACACATGTAGGACCTTATTGTTTTAGTTGGTCTCCTCCTCAGTTATCTGAGAGCTAATGAGTAGATTCTCATTCTGCAGCTGCCAACTAAATCTCCCTGGAAGTGAGAGGAATGAGGGTTGTTTTTACTACTGAGTTGGTGAGACTTAGGACTCCTTATTAGAATCCATAGGGTATTTTCAAAACTTAGAGAACCCATGGGCTAAGAACCAGCTAGTGGCCATGCATGGGCCCCAACTCTAATAATCATGAGATGATGCTTAACTGAAAGAAAAACAGAGAAGCATATTAAAGGACAATAATTTTTAGAGTAAGATACTGTCATTATTATTATTATTATTACTGTTATTATTATAATTACTATACAATTTCTACCAAGATATCTTTGAGCAGCTTCCTGTAACTCTAGCCCCAATAAAAATTTGTCCTATCCCATTTTCATAGCAGGTCTGTTACTTTCTCTGCTATTGTTCGTGTGTTATCAGCTTACTATGTGTTGTTTAATATTTCACAGTGGAACCATGTAATTATACTAAGCATTAAAAAATTAACTCTCTGTAGAAAGGTGAATATAATTTGACAATGTGGACAATGAAACAGATCCAAGAAATATTATAATATATTAGAGACATATTGGTTTCAGAGAGAATAATTTGATATCTGGGTTTATACATTAAGATTCATCCTTCATTATCAAGAGACATTCATCTCCCTTCGGTTCCCTGTTGTCCCTTTTATCACTGTTTATAGAAGCATTTTAGGGCTGGTTTGGCAGCTGAAAGAGCCTTTCAAAGAAATGCTACTCTATTTATCTAACTTGAAAGACATGAAAAGTGAAGCTGTTAGTTCAATGCTTTTAGAGTTCAAGGTGTCTTACGGGATTCAGCCCCTTCCTGTGAGATGGAGGAGATTACCATTTTCTCTTCTAACATCTACATCCTAGTGAGATCATTTCAAATACCTAGCAGTGGAAATGGCTTGATAGAACCTAGGTAAACTATTTAGATGTTGCTCATACAAATGATTTGATTTCTGAGCCCACCTGTATATGACAAATACCTCCATAGTACTTTATTATAAAAACTTCGGTATGGTAGACAGTCAGTAGGTTTATGGACACAATTACTTTTTGTACTTAAAAATGTTTGACTGTGGAGCAATGATGAAACTAGTACTAACTTTCTATAAATAAAATGTTGGAGTTTTAAATTAAATTTTGCTTTTGTTCTGTTTGTTTTCTTAACACAGGGACTCATGTCTTCTAGACAGTCTCCAACTCTATAAGTAGGGGAAGACAGTCTTCTAGACAGGTAAAGATGACTGCAAATGTGTGTTCTTCCTGTGGAGCCCTCCTGAATGTTGGGATTATGAGCATTTTGCATGGATTCTGTGGTGCTAGGAATCTAATTTCAATGCTTTGTGTTTTCAAGACTGGAATCTTAAAAATGGAGGTGCATCCTCAGGCCAGATATAGACTTCTGACTTTAGTTTACTCACTGAACTTCAATCAGGTTTGTTTCCTATGATGTTAGATAAGAGAAAATCATAGTTTACAGTTTGCATAATTAGGAATAACCTGCCCTCGGGGAAGAATGACCTGAAGCAGTATTGCTTCTTAAGATCAACACTTAGTGAGAACAAAAGGAACAAGTGTTTCAAGAAAACAATGTACAGCACTTTCAAGACACATTCAGAACAACTGAGAAAGACAGAACAGTGCCCATCCAAGGACTGACTGCACTGTGCCTTCTTCATAGTACCCTATGGTTCTGAGTTGCTGGGATGGTATGGTATCTTGCTGCTGGGATGTGTGAACTCCACTGGGAAGACAAAACAAGGTGCTAGGCTATGAATGTAGACTAGGATGGGACCCCAGTCTGGGAATGAAATGAGGAAGGGTGAGGCCAAGGAGACAGGGGTTACCAAACTCCTAGATATCCAGGCACCACTGGAAACTACATGGAGTCAGAACAAAAGGGGACCTGCAGGTTGGCAATGAGGAGCTTGGGGCTGGGGGAGGGGGAATCTCTGACTTAGCTCAGAGGTGAGTGTAGGTGTCTGGGAATGCAGAGAGTCCTTCTGCAGGAAACTTAGGCAGCTCAGTTCTGTATGACAAAGTTTTCCCCCATGGTGGTTCTTAATGAGAGAGAAAGTCCTTGTTTGTCCATACTGTTAATCATTGTTCATCATGGAAAATGGTGCATACAACTTACTCAGGGTAGACCAAAGCTTAAATACCTTTTGTAGGAAGGAATGTCCAGGAAGGGAAGCTTATTGGCTAATCCTTCGAACTGCCCATCTGGATGCCTCATTGGCATAGAGAACTCTATACTATGTGACAAGTGGTCATGATTTTCATGTGGAGTGCTGTAGTCACATGCTCCAAGATAAGAACCAGGTTAAAAGCAGATGAAATGCCTACTGATCTCAGAAATGAGAATACTGGGGTTTCTGGATCGGCTCAAAACTGAGGCTCCCAGTTTTTGACTGGTGACACAGTTCTGCTTGTCCCAAGGTACCCCACCTCAAATCAGGCTAAGAGTCAAGGATATGTGACTTGAAGTAGGAACAAGCAGTACATGCTGCGCTCATTTGCAGCAACTTAATGATTTACCCTGAAGTGGAATCTTTGGTTTCTTTGGAAAGTCAGTTATGTCAAATGATGTTTTTGCTGGGGCATACAGGTTAAAGAAATTTTTGCTATAGCAGGCACATGAAAGGATGTGTGATGAAAGAATATAAATATGACCTCACAGACAGTGGGAGCTCGAGCATTGGTTTGCTTTGCTCTACCTTCCTACTCTTTGTTAACGACACACATGTATTGATGTGTCTTACATTGCATTGCTCAGCTAGGCTTGTCGTGATGTCAGAGAGGGAAATTCACCAATAAAACTTCCCATAAGGTTCCTGAGGCTCCTTGCCATGCTCAAGGTGGTTGGTGAGCCTTGTGGTTTCTTCAGGATTGAACTGCAGCTGCTGGTTCATTTGTGGTGTCTGCCTGCCTACAGGACTGGACTGCAGCTACTGATTCATATTTGGTGTTTGCTAGAGGACTGATCTGCTGATATCCTTACAACAGAGATTGGACTTGTCCCAAAGAAATATTTCTAAACAGGTCTAATTCCCCCACGTCCTAATAACTTTACTTTTTCACTACCTCTGGTGTGTGGGGAGCTAGAGGGAGGTTGAACCTTTATTAAAGAAGGTTGGAAAAATATATGTCTACAATACAGCCTTCCTTTTAATTGCCCAGAAAATAGAGACCACCCTCCTCTGGACATTTAATTGTGGTGAGCAGTAATAATGACCAAATATCCTGAAGTGTTTAGAATTATCAAATTCATTCTTAAACAGTGTTTCATTTTAAATGCAGGCAATAGAAAAATACTTATAAGACTTGTCATTGTTTTCTCCAAAAAATACACTGGGCTGAGGACACAGAATCCATCACTAACAATCTACGTAACACTTTGCTTTTAAAAACATCATTGCTTGGTGTCCTTTCTAGATTCTTGGAGAAGTATAAGAGAGACATCTACTGGGGAGAATGAAGCATGTTTTATTATCAGATGGGCTTGTAGTTATAGTAAAATAATACATTGTATTTACTGTGGTCTTTGAGGTTATATCATAGACTTCAGGGCAGCATGTGACCATAGTTTCAAAGGTCTGCTTGTGAAATTGTGTGGCAGCACAAACGCAGGTGTCAGAAGCCTAAATTTGATTTAAAAGCTAAATACAAAAGCACCTCCTAAGAAAAATGAGGATTGGTTACCTAAATGATGGAAAAGAAAGAGAAATCAGTAGGTAAGGTCAACAGTGGAGCCATCTTCAAAGCAGAACAGAAAAGATGGGCCCTTCTTCATGGATTGGAGCATCTGTGGTTGAATAATTCTAAAAGATTTGAAATTAACATAAACTTGTCAGACCTGTCTCAGCCATGCTGAATGCTGTATTTAAAGTGAAAACACATGGGATAACCCTGGATGCAGCCTGAGCATATAGTATTCATCTTGTAAATATGAGCAAGAAAGTGTCATTACAGTACACATGGGGTTGCAGGTTTTTTCCTTCTTACATATTCTCAGTCAACTTGTCAAAAATACAGATTGACGTATTCTCTAACACACTTAGAAGTACAATAAAGTTCTGTTGTAATAATGTGCCTGAGATGATGCAAGTAGTTCCTCCATTCTGAATTTTCAAGATGAAAGTTAGGCAAACACAAAATATCAGTGAGGATAAGGTATATGAGTTCTTAAAATATATAGACTCTGTGTATCTACAGAGTGACATTCCTGTGCAGTCTAGATAGTACAAGTTATTAATGCAGGGTAAGATATCTATGGGGTACAATATAACTACATCATATTTGATATTGATACAGTATAATCTCTATGCAATGTGAGATACCTCTGAATTTACAACATATTTATGCCATGTGACATATCTGCCTTAGTTGCTTTCTTGCTTTTGGAATAAAATGACTTGAAAAAACTTTAAGGGTCAGGGGGATTATTTTGGTTTCAGTTCAAGGAGAATACAGTCCATCTCGGTGAGGCAGACAAAGCAGCAAAGGCATGAAGGCAGGAGCAGGAGACTGACTGGTCACATTTGCCTCTGCCCTCAGGAAAACATGAGTGGACAGAAAGTAGGATTGGGCAAACAAACTTCAGGGTCTATTTACAGTAACCTACTTCAGCAGTGAGTCTTCACCTC
This sequence comes from Uromys caudimaculatus, assembly GCA_028551405.1. Classification (NCBI taxonomy): domain Eukaryota; kingdom Metazoa; phylum Chordata; class Mammalia; order Rodentia; family Muridae; genus Uromys; species Uromys caudimaculatus. The sequence goes on from CM052715.1 coordinate 68,495,527, forward strand.
TTAAGTTCTATGCAGCCTACCAAACAGGAGGAGCAGGTATTCAAATATGTAGGGCTGTGTGGGACATTTGTCCTCCACATACTCATTAATGACTTGAGAATTACACTCAAAACGTATATATCTGTTGTTAAACACCAATGAGAACCACTGGCATCCAGAGTTGGTAATGCTAGACCAGTTATCTCACATGCAGCTTTGATTAAATGAGGAATGGGTATTAAAATTGAACAGAACATGTGGGACTTAAGAGAAGAAGCAAGGAGACTATAAGGAAATAGAATGGTTGTGTTGCAAATATCCTCTACATAAGACAACATCACAGTAGAGCTCTGGGGATATGTAACAAAGACAACAAATAAACAGATTCTACATTGAGAATAACTATGTCCCTGATATTATTTGTTCCTGCAATAACTATAGATGACAATTGTTCAATGCAAGGGAGAGAGTTAATCTCAGGTAGATCTAAAAATGGTGATAGAAGAGCTAAGCCCTGTGTCATCAAAAAAGATAGTTGAACACATATTTATTCTAGAAGACAGAGAGCTTAAAGATTAGCTGTATATGGATACTTTACACTCGTTTTTATATGAGAGATAATAGAAATTATACAAGGTACAGAGGGAATAGTTCATGTCTGAAATATAGAAATTTCTGAATTAGCAGTCCAAATATATTGTTTAAATAAACCTTTCCTAATATCTACCATTACTGAAAATTCCCGTAAGTTACAGCATCATACCACCTGTCTTCATAAGTCCAATTTAGACTACTCTTTACAATAAGTTTGTGAGGATTTTCAGAGTGTAAATGACTAACAGGTAACAATCATTGAATTTGAGGGCTCACTCTCTGCATGTTTTCTTCTTAATGTTCTCCGTGTACCTGATCAATCAATCTACACAGCTCTAATATCAGTGTTTCCATCTATCCTGCTAGTTTTCTTTTCCCAACACCCGAATCAATCTCTCTTTACCCATTTTAGAAATAATGATGTTGCCCTTAGGAATCCTGAATCTAGTTTTATGCAGTGCTCCAGGATATAAATGATCCTGCCCCTTAAACAAAATGCATTTTCACAATACATTTGTAAGTACTGAAATACAAACTAGTTCAACAATAGTTATGTTTTTTAACAAAGGAATAACATTAAGGAATGTGCAAAATTATGTATCACTCTCTTCTGGCCTCTGTAAGCATGAGCATGTCCATGTACACATGCACACACACACACACACACACACACACACACACACACACACATACACACACACACTCAAAAATAGAATAAATCATTGTTCTATTTAAAATAATGAATACCTGCTAAAGGTATTTACAAGTAAATGCTTTAAACTTCTTCAAAAGACAATAGAGCCTTAGACACACTAATAGACAGCAAGAATGGCTGAAATTAATAGCTGACTAATACAAAATGTTCCATAATCCAAGGTCATGTACTTTAGTATTAGGAATCATATTTTCCAAATAGTGAAAATCAATTGAACCTCCACTGGCTAGTATTTGTTTTCATCTATGTTGATGGGAGGAGTTTGGTCCACCATCAGCTTTCTGTACTATTGAAAATCATTACCTCACTCAAAATCACTGAAAAGTATAGGTGAGTCTAAGTATTTTCTGACTAACACTACTTTCTTCAATGAAACTATAAACAGAATCATTTTGGTCCATCTTTTTATATAATTTAGTCTTTCTGTGTTCTACTTCTATCTGATTATCACAGTGTCAAGAAATTATACTCTGAGTCACACACACATATATTATGTTTCTTTTAGACTGTTTTCTACTGGCTTTGATGTACACTCTCAGTGTCTTCAGTTCCTCTGTCCTTTAGCTGAGAGATGAGCCCTACTTTTACACCATATTTTTTAGGAGCTGCTATAAAGATTTTGATTCTGACGTGCCAGCTAAAGGTTATGACTGGGGAGAACCTGACTTTTTATTCAGACTCTTATACTTACCATTCAATCTCTGAAGGATTGCTGAATTGGTAGCTTCCATTTTTAGCTGTCTTTTGTATAGAACTTACCCACATTTCCTTGCTTTGTGTGATACCTCAACATACACCTTCTTTCCTGACTTCACAAGGCAAGCAAGCAAAGGAATCTCCCTGATCCCATGGATATGATCACTACTTATGATGTATCTATAGAGGCAATACTGTACTGCCTTTCATGCCTTCTGTGGGACATGGTTCAGCTAAGATAAGCATTTACATTACCAGAGAGAGTGAAGTGGGCTTGACTCTTCTTCATACAGGTGCAGCAAGAGAGCTAGTTAAACTGTGCTAGGCTTTGATTTGCAAATGCATGCCAGGTAACACTAATCAATTAACATCTTAGAATTTAGTGAAGTATGGTGGTCTTCCTAAGAGATATTACTGGGTTTTACAAAACATCTCAGTTGCCATCTTGCAGTTACTAACAAGGCCACAGGTCTGTCAGTAACAGTCCTTTTGCAGTACTGACTTTCTCTTTGCTCAGGAACCTTGCTTGCCCAAACTGACTTTCCCTACTGTTCCTAAGGCTGAGCTTTAGTACATGAGTGATGTATTAGAGTTTAAGAGAGTGCACATCTCTTGTAGAAGACCTGCATTTATTTTTTACAAACTCTTCACTTTGGATGACTTGCAATAACTACCTGTAACTCCAGCTCCAGGTGAACTAACACCCTGCTCTGAACTCTATAGGTACACACACACACACACACACACACACACACACACACACACACACACACACCAAACACACTTAAAATACAATAAATGTTAAAAAGGAGAATGAAGCCATGAGAACCAAGAGTGTGCTCCTGTACTTACATGTAAAATGTCAGGTCAAATATAATTTAGCAACAGCTATTCTCAAATATAAAACTCCAAAGAAGGTCTCTGTTGAACAAATAATATGTTGTACTCAAGTCTCAGTGAAAAGAACAACTATCATTAAAGCTATATAAGTCGTGAAAATCCCACAAGACCTTTGGGGAAACAGTAAGCTTCTTCCTGTCCTTAGGTTCTGTTGAATATAAACAGCATCCAAATGTTTAATTTCTGTTCATAAGACCAGGATCTAATAAATAGGTTTAGTCTTACAGATCTTGAATTGAATGGGAATGCTAGAAATAAATTGCAAGTTTATTGTTTCCATAAATAGTATCATAAAAAGCTGCACAAAACTTCACTATATCTAGCAATCCCCTTCTATGTAATTCATGTTCATTCATCGACCCTTATTAGATATCTGTGTTGATGTAGAATACTTGTTGCTTGACTAAGAAAAGTCTCTGAGTCTTGACAGCCACTGGCATGGCCCCACAGAGGTTCAACCACTAAACTCAGGGCCTTTTGCTTTCTTGAATACTCATTTTAAAACACCTACTATGTCCTCCCAAGGTTCTGTATCTATCTTTTCCTGTTGTCTGGTACTTACAAGATGCTTCAGAATAAAACAAGAAGATTTCGTATGGAAATCTTTTATTGGCTGTATCTAATTTGTTGCTAGAACAAGTGGTATTAAGATGGGAGAGAATGCATTGGTGGGTCACAGTATTCAATCATTCATAGGAGATATTAGTATTAGAGGGCAGTTTGCTGATATGACCATTTAAGAAAACAACATCAATACCATATCTCTGAAGGCCTATCACTTCCCTTGTCAGGAGTATTGGCCTTGTTTTCCAGTGAGGCATACAATGCCTGTAGAGTAGGCATCAAATTCAACCAAAAGTGTTATTGGTTACCACTATTGCACCAGTGGTCACATCTCGCCTGGTAGGTAGTGTTGTTTTCTGCACAGTCCAGTTCTAAAGGAGACCATAAATGTCTTCTCTCCTCTATCAGCCTGAATAGCATCTTCTAACGCTATGAAAGTTCACCAACACGGGGAGTTTCCTGGTCAGTTCAAGTTTAATCTGCCTATATCCTTCAAAGTGTGTGCTATTTTAAACTGTGCCTTGTCATGTAGTTCTGGTGGTCGATCAAGAGCAATGGAGAGAGAGAGGGGAGGGAGGGAGGGAGAGAGAGAGAGAGAGGGAGGGAAGGGGGAGGGAGGGAGGGAGGGGGAGAAAGAGAGAGAGAGAGAGAGAGAGAGAGAGAGAGAGAGAGAGAGAGAGAGAGAGAGAGAGAGAGAGTTAGTTTCTGGGATATAGTCATGCACAGGAAGAAGATTCACCCAGAACTCTGAGGAGACTGACATATGAAACTGAGGCGAAATAACCAACCATATGCCAGAACTAAGAATAAAATAAATAGGAGAATCAAGTTACAAGCCATTCTGAAAACAAGAAAAAGCTTATGGCCTAAGGATTTATTCATAATTAATTACATCTCAAGATTTAATATAGTTCAGAAACTGGGGCACAGGTGATAAAGCCATGGGTACAAATAGTGCTCAACAGGGGACAGAAATCTAAGCAATATGATCCGAGAAATTTCAGAAAACCAGGATCAGGAAGTCCAAGGTGGAAGGCAGTTTGGGGCAGAAAACAACAGACAGAGAGGCCTAACCTTACTCCTTTAGAGCCCCTTATGTACAACAAAGCCTGAAGCCAGCTGCCAGGTATTGGAACTGGGACCTGTGAACAACTGGCTCAGCAAGTGAGTACAAGAGCTGTTCAGCAGTCCCTCAGGCAACTCCAGGCACTTGTGGCAGGCAAAGATCTCAGTTTTCTGGGCCAGCCACTGTGGTGGAGGCTGGCTGATACCACTGAGAAACCAGCAAATAGCTCATAGGGTGGTTGGACCGCCCCTTCCTGTCTGGTCAGTCATGGCAGGAAGTTTGGCCCTTTAAGGCTTCAGGCAACAGAAGCTAAGACCAAACTGAAAAAACCCTCTGAACAGGTAAATTATGCTTGAGAATCTACTCAGGTACTAAGGAAAGAATAGACAATCACAGAAAAAATAGTGTGACAATAAGAAAGTGAAGTCCGGGGGCTAGGGAGATGGCTCAGAAGTTGAGAGCACTGACTGCTCTTCCAGAGGTCATGAGTTCAAATCCCAGCAACCACATGGTGGCTCACAACCATCTGTAATGAGATCTGATGCTCTCTTCTGGTGTGTCTGAAGACAGCTACAGTGTACTCATATATAATAAATAAATCTTAAAAAAAAAAAAAAAAAAAAAAAAAGCAAGTGAAGTCCATAAGGAAAGAGAGATTGAAAAGAAAAAGATTTTCTTTGTTAAAATGGAAAACATAGTGACATAATGCACCTGGATCCCATATGTTTTTGTTTCACTTATCAGCATACCAATAGTTATATGTTCAGTAGCAATTACAGTTTTATTTATTCTTTTAAGAATGATCAGAATAAAACAGACTTAGGGAAGGAGAGTATTGAAAGAAGGAGCGATAGGTGACAGGCTGTAGAACAGAGATTAAAGTATCTGCAACCTAGAATGACAGCAAAAAATTAGCTCCAAATGAGAAAACTCACAAAGGCTTGAAAAATGGCAGCCCACAGAGATGCAATATTCTGAGTTAAGAATCCAGATTCCACTTAATGATGTTACCATAGAGCAGTGTTATATTATGGCTTATGTGTTTCATTTTATTAGAGCTTAAACATTTAAAATATGTACATGTGATGATACATTATACTGTTGATACATATTCAGAATTCCAGTGAGATTCTGCTTTGCATTATAAAAAGTCTGATTCTGAGATTGTACATTTATTAGAGGTGGTGTCTATTTTGGAAATACTTTTACAGTTTGAAGCTGATGATGCTTCAACTTATGTATGCGTTAGAACACAACATTGTTTTAGTCACTATGGCATAAAAATATTACAGATATATCTTATAATCCCACATGTTAAGCAATTATGGTGAGATCTAAGAGGACATTACAGGACATGTTCATAGAGCAGAAGGGAATATAGAATCTCCCAAAACTAGATTAAATAATGCTTTATTGACTTTGAGTTTGTGAGTGATAATTCATAAAAAAACAACAGGTGCTAAGGGACATCAGAATAGAGGGAAGGGAATATGTTATACTGGGGGAGAGGCTTTGTATTTGTTTCCTCAGGACAAGAAATGTTATGGATTCTTTCCAAATTGATAAAAATCAGATTTGATGAAGGGAGAACTTCTGAAGATCCTTAGTGCAGGCATGGAAGAAACCAAGAAGAACAAAACAGGTAACATAAATTGAGGATTTCCCTTTATGAGAAGAGCTCTAAAAGTGGCTGAGACATGAAAATGTCTCCAGGCAGAACCTTAACTCTGCATAGCCAATAATACGTTTTGTTGGCTACAGAGTCCTCAAGACTTATCCTGCCGTCCTTTCAAATGCTATCGGTAGAAATTTATATTAGTTTGGTTATACAATCCACACTACCTCATAAAGAAAGATAGATGCCTTATCTGCTTGAATAGAGAACAGGAATCATCCTTACTAAATAGAGTGCATTGCAGTTCTATACATATGTTAAGGCAGAAATGTGTAATACCTTTGAAATTTTATGCATTTTCAGAGTAAAAGGACCAGGCATCAATAAAGTGAGATGCTAAAACATATTTATTCCAGCATCCTGCTTGTTCCTGCATCCAGGACAATTTCTAAATGGCTATTTAGATTGTCCAACTTCACAGACTGTTCCAGTCAGGACTTCAGGTGTGCAGCATGCAGAGACTGGACAACACATGCTACAGCTAACTTTCTTAAGGCTGGCCAATATCTCAATTTTCTTAGGGCCCTCCAAAAAAGAAAATCATGGCACTAAACAGCAGAAAGCAATTTTAGGTGGATGATGACCCCAGTCCCCAAAGTTGGGTGGATGCTTTTTGGTCATTCAGTGAATGATGAATGTTTGCCCTCATTTAAGAGGGGTTGGTTATAAATTATTATAGTCTTGGGCAGGAAGGAAACAAACTAAGCGTAGTTAGATTCAGGGATTTCTTTTTCTCTTTCATTTCTATATCTTTCTTTTTCTCCTATCTAGTATTAGGGGTAAATTGGGTAGATAAGGGATAAAAAGAAAAAAAAAACAGGTGGAATATAAGAATAATACAGAAATAATAGGAATAAAAGGTAGATTATCAAATCTATTCAACCTATAGAGATGCCTTAGCTAAAGATAGATCTTTGCATGTTGACTAAAAATTAAGATTATATTTGATGACAACATAATATGTATTGACTCTTTTACAGGTATTTTACCTATGTAATTTTTAAAAATACAATGTCAGTTCCAGTTCTTATGAAAGTTGCTATTACTAATTGTTTAGGATAATTAAGAAATGCAATGAACTTATGGTTGTATTAGATAATAGTCTAGTTTATTACAGAAATATGTTTCCAAAGTTAAGCAGATAGTTAATAGCTAGAAACAAACAATTTAGATATACTATAAATAGATGGTATTCCTCAGAGATCTACAAAATATGGCATGTAAAGGTATTTTGTTCTCATTTTTAGCAATGAAACAGGTCTGCTTCTGGCAGCACCCTACTCTACTTCAAAGAAGATGATGAGCATTGAAGAACAGCCTTATGGAGTTTGCTTTATAATGGCAAGCCAGCCACTGCATAAGAAACTGTCCTTGCCTCAGCTGCAGACAGATGCTGCCCATGCTGGATAAATTGGAAGCAGGAAAGTCAACGGCTAATCTATACCCAGAAACGTCCATCAGATATTCTGGGTCAGAAGGCTGAAAGATGATATGCCAATGATATAAGGAACTTTTGGGGAACTGTCTAGGCAGCCATATTTCTTTCATTTCTATAGTTTTGAAAACTGTTTGCTTACATTTCCTGCATATGCAGGTAATATTTATTCCTTCTCAGAACTCTGATGGAGTTGAAGACTGAATAGTTATATTCGTCCATATAAGTTTAAGTTGTTTAGGATTTAGGACATGATTTTAGTTCTAAGAAGATGTTCTAGGTTGGTAATGCAAGTTATGATAGATATTAATTTAGGTGCAGAACTATGAACTCACCAATATAGGATAGATAATAGAATACTTTCTCCAAGTTTGCCAAATACATATGAACTTAACATTATGAATGAAATTTTACCTGATAGTTTTCATGATTGTTGCTATTGTATAAAGTTTATTGATGTAAGAGGAAAAGCTTTTTATTGCACTAAAGGGATGAGATGTAGAGAGAATGCCTTGTGCAGTGTATTGAAGCATCACCTGTCAGTAGACAGATATTGGACTATTAGCTTAGGCAGGGAATATAAGGTAGGATTTCTGGCAGGAGAAACAGATTCTGGGATAGAGTCACCCACAAGAAGAAGATTCTCCCTGAACTCTGAGGAGTCATAGGTCTGAAATTTAGGAGAAGTAACCAACCACGTGGCAGGACATAGAGTAGAATAAAGCGAATTGAGTTATGAGCTAGTCAGGGAACAAGAAAAAGCTTATGGCCTAAGCATTTATTCATAAGTAATTAAGTCTCAGAGTCAAAGTTGTTATTTTGGGAACTAGTACACAAATGGTAAAGCTTGTGGTTACATTTAAGACCAATAAGTTAAGGATGCAACCCATGCCTAACACTGATTATATATGTGTGTGTCTCAGAAGACACACACAATGTCTTCTGAGATATGCACTGTTCACAAATGTAGGCTACTTTTGTTTAAACATCATTTTAAAATAAAATTATAGTTTGATTAAGTTGCAAATCTGTTATTTCATAATTTTTCCATAGACCCTTAATTTGTATTAACCTGTTTGCTGCTATCCCCAACCCCTTTCCATCAAACCTGATTAAGATTTTATCTCTCATAGTTCCTCCTGTTTGTTTTTATAGCACATATGGTCTATTATGCTCTTCATTGCATTTTTATAATGCCTGTATCTTTTTATGAGATGTGCTGTAATCTGATACATTTCCAGAGTGTGTGATTAACAAATCAGGAAAATAAGCACTCTGTCTCTTCACCTGTTAATATTTTGTCTGTGTTGGAACTTTTCACTCCTGTGTACTGAATCTGAAATCTATTATAGATGTTTTAATGCATCACCTCCCATGAGCTTCTTGTGTTTTGTTGTCCCTTGTCTGACTCTTCTATCCCTGCCCCACATTGCACTCTGTTTTCCTTTGAGATAAACATTTATCTTCCAAACATAAGTGAGAAACAAATTTTCTGTTTCTATCTTATATCACTCGCATTATAGCCTCCAATTCTATTAATGTAACAGATGAGAGAGTATGCTCCTTTTAGTACTGAACAATATTCTAGTGGATATAGTCTACATTTTTTTTGTTTCCTTTACTTGTGAATGCCATTCTGGATTTCCTTCTTCTCATGCCATCTCTATCTCCAGTTTAACATTTTCACTTCCAATTTCACACCAAGTGACATCAGCTCAAGTAATTTTTCATTCATTCATCAGACTAGACATGGTGATATACTTACCCACCACTAAATACTGGTCTTTGAAGCATTTGACAATGTTTGTCAATATGTGTGTGTTTGAATATTCTCCCACTGATCATAAATCTCCATTTAGCAAGGATCACAGACTTCTTTCTAGTATTTTACATGATAATATACTTGGTAGAAGAGAATACAAAAATTTCCCAACTAAACTAATACTGTATCAGACACAAACCATAGAAAACTGGGGAAAGGTAAGAGTTCAGATATGCTTCAAGAACAGAGCAGAATTCATTTCTGTCTGTGGAAAATGTGAAGGAAAGCAGCAGCCTCACTGGGGTATGAGCAGAGGACTCCACTGCCCAAGTGAGCAGTGCTGGCTAGAATGGTAGGCAGGGTAGGAGCAGAGGACTCCACTGACCAAATGAGCAGTGCTGGTAGGTAACTACTTTGTCCATTCTTGGTGTCCACTTATGTAAACCTCCAACTAGAGAAGCTTTTTATGATTTTTACAAACTCTGTCTCAGTTAAATAGAGTATGGTTTGAATAGATTTGCAATAGTTATGCAAGGAATATATCCAATTGTGTGAGATGATCTTTCTAACATGTGAACCCAATTATTAAACTTTTATGCCTGTGTACATATGTTTATATGAAAAGTGTATATAGATGAAGAAAGGAGACCGTGAGAGGAGGACTTAGAGGAGGCCTTAATGGGAGGTTGGGAAGAGAAAAGGATGGATAACTATACCTCTGACATTGAAGAGTGAAGGGGCTTCCAGGAACAGTGGCAGGATGAAGGCAATGTGTTGGGGGAGAGGGCTGCAGAAGGATCATTAAAGTCAAGTGAGCATGTATGAAGACCTCATGGTGAACTCACTACTTTATACACCAATGTTTTTCAATACTAATAAAATGAAATGTATTCAGACTAGTTGTGTGTCAAGGAGAGGTATGATAACTTTATAGGTATATAAAGTTTCTCATTTTGTTTTGTTTTGTTTTTAAATTCTGGCAGGGTATTAGAGACTTTAGGTAGTATTATATGAACTAGTATATAAGACTTCCTGTCTAAGACATTTGAATAAATGTAAACAAACATAAACCTGACAGCTCTGCGATAGATTTCTGTTTCTTTGATTCTGATCATTAGTAAGTCTCCCTTTTCCCTTTGGGCTGTGTCCCTCTTGCCAGCATTAGAAGCCTGGAGGGAGGCATGCTGCCTTGGGGCTTGAGGAGTCTTGATGCTCGTACCCTCACCCGAGGCTCCTTCCTCACTGCAGCATAAATATTGTTACAGTTATACAGTTAGCAAGTATACAATAATGAGCCCTGTAATGATGTTTACAATTAATTCTTGGCTATCATCCCAAATACAGTTATGAAGCAACTGCTGATCAGTCCTGACATTTAACCCTGAGGGAATCTCTCCCCTTCCTGCTAATCCCTCCCTCCTCCCTCCTGAAAAGGAAGTGGCTATTTCAAAGATGAAGAACTTCTGTAGGGAGAAACAATCTTCTTCGAATCCAGAGTTATTTAAAATATGGTTGTAGAAACTGGGGCATTGCTGTCATCTTTACTGAATGTCAGAGGAGGGGAAATAACTGAAATGTTTGACATTACTCTGTCCTGATTGAAGAACACAGTTGGTTGATGGGTGAAGGTCTTTTCTCCCTTAAAAACCTCAAGAGACTGTAAAACTGTTAATCAAAAATAATTTCTATGTAAATTAGGTAAACTAGTGTGAGTGTGTATGTGTGGGAGTGCGCAGGTGTGTGTACATGCGCGTGCGTGTGCGTGTGCGTGTGTGTGTGTGTGTGTGTGTGTGTGTGTGTGTGTGTGTTTGGCAAATGTGTTATGAGAGACTCCAGGCATTGACTCCATTAAGCAACACCCTTCCCATGTGTCAGCTATGTACTAAAAGTCATTGCTATCACTGAAGCAGCCATCCAGCCTCATAAATTCCATCTTCTCTTAAGGGTGTCTTGCCAAGGAAACTACTTTCACTTTCAGAAAGCCTTTCCAAAAAAGTGAAAAAGGGAGTGAGGATGAAGGAAACTGACAGCAAAAGAATATAACAGAAGGGGCTGGGTCTACTTGGAGATTTCTTTATGTCATCAGTTTCCTGGAACAGAAGGCAAAGGAGGAAAAATGAGGAGGAAGGAGGAGGAGGAGGAAGAAGAAGGAGAAGAGAGGATGGGAATGAGGAAGAGGAAGGAGGAAGAAGAAGAAGAAGAAGAAGAAGAAGAAGAAGAAGAAGAAGAAGAAGAAGAAGAAGAAGAAGAAGAAGAAGAGGAAGAAGAAGAAGAAGAAGAAGAAAGGCGGAAGTCAGAGCATCATGGAGAGAACAGAGATGCCTAAAACCAAAAGGAAGAGAGGGAAAGAGAGAGACAGAGAGACAGAGAGATTGGAAGCATTAACTAAGGCTACCACAATCTCATCTTCCCTGATCTCCCTTTTGAGCTTGGTGGTTCTTATTACATCATTCCATTCTTAGATGTTGTCTCAATGCTCTGACAGTAGGTGATTTCTAATTAAGTGAGATTAGCTACAGGCTATACATTTTCCCATAATACATGCATGGGCCTTAGCACTATAATTTAACCTGTTCCATGCCAAATTTGCTTGCCGGTATTTCAATTGTTCGGCATAAATGAAAATGCATGTATGGTATAATCTCACTAAACCCATGTCAGATGCTATGAGCAAATGTGTAAATTCCATCTCGGGTGGAATATTTAAATGGGCAAAGCATGCTTGCTTCAAAATGCTTCCTCTGTCTTTGAAAGGAAGAATACAAAACATGACTTTTCTTTCTTTTTTAAATTTTTTTATATTTTTTGATACTTTATTTACATTTCCAATGTTTCCCCCTTTCTAGGTCTCCTCTTTGGAGACCACCTATCCCCTCCACCTCCCCCACATCTATGAGGGAATTCCACCTCCCACCCACCCGCCCACCCACTCCCATATTCCCACTTTGACATTCCCCTTTACTGGGGCCTCTCCTCCCCCTGATGGCCAACAAGGTCCTCCTCTGCCACATATGTGGTCCAAACCATGAGTCCCTCGATGTGTATTCTTTGGTTGGTGGTCCAGCCTCCAGGAGGACTGGGGGGGGGGGGGTTCAGGCCAGTTGACACTGTTGCTCCCTCCATGGGACTGCAGACTCCCTCAGCTCCTTCAGTCCCTT
>CM052715.1:68508570-68549000 GCA_028551405.1 Uromys caudimaculatus
AGATCAAGAATCGACAAATGGGACCTCAGAAATTGCAAAGCTTCTGTAAGGCAAAGGACACTGTCAATAGGACAAAACAGAAACCAACAGATTGGGAAAAGATCTTTACCAATACTACATCCAATAGAGGGCTAATATCCAACATACACAAAGAACTCAAGAAGATAGACTCCAGAAAACCAAATAACCCCATCAAAAATGGGGAACAGAGCTAAACAGAGAATTCTCAACTGAGGAAATTCGCAGGGCTGAGAAGCACCTAAAGAAATGCTCAACATCCTTAGTCATCAGGAAATGCAAATCAAAACAAGTCTGAGATTCCACCTCATACCAGTCAGAATGGCCAAGATCAAAAACTCAGGTGACAGCAGATGCTGGCAAGGATGTGGAGAAAGAGGAACACTCCTCCATTGTTGGTGGGATAGCAAGCTGGTACAACTATGTCTTTATTTTCAGCTAATGGTTTTCAAGATTTTCAGCCCTAAATATCCTTCTTTTTACCTCTGTGGAGAGTAAAAATAAAAACTCTTCACACATCAAGGAGAACATCAGGAAAGGCACCTTGCAAAATATGAAAGAGAAACACTTGTAAGTCCATTACGGAATGTTCAGAATAAGGAATTTGACTTTTTCTTGACAAATTTATTGATCAGATTCTCATATTGTAGTTTACTGTGGAAACTGTACTGAGATTTCTACTACAATTATACTTTCTAATTTCATAGTTTCCATTTAGGCCTTTTCTCATGTTGTCTATGTCTTTGCAAAAGTATTCTATTTTTGTTTGTGTTTATAAAAGTTTCTTTTATTTGTAGCAGTTTTAGGAAAGATATTTTAAAATATTTTTGAGACAATGGTTCTGTAATTACCATCTTGGTGTTACCATATATTTCTCATATGTTATTCATATTGTGCTTTTCAGGTTCTTAATATGATTTGTGGGTTTTAATTGTATTTAGAAAATTTAGGGCAATTAGGTTAGGAAAATTTCTGGACCCTATTTGATTTTTTTCTACTAATTGAATGTGTCAGGCTCATGTCCCTGCTTATGCCTAGCTTCCTGTTGGAATATTGTGGTAGCACAGAGCACAGGTGGAGGCCTGACTCTTCCTGCTGCTACTGTACATGGATGAGATGACACTCACCTCTGCCTGTGACATGTTCCCTTCTCAGATATAGCCCTGACAAGTGCCAATTCATGTGATGGAGTGGTCTATGTGTTGGTACAGGGCTTGCCTGCACCTATATCACTAGGAAATGAGAAGATAAGCAGTCCAGCCTTGGGTACCATATTATTCTTAATGGGTGCAGAATGGGAGGATGAAGAGTTCTTCTGTCTGTATTCCTAACCAAACACAGCCTAGAGTCCTTGAGTTGTGATCCCATAATCATCACTCAGCTTTGACATTTTGTAGGAATGATGCTGAGTTCACCCTTGGACTGCATTGATTCCTCCATGCTAGAAATCAGAGCACCTTTTTTTTAACATAAAAAAAAGAAATGACAGGCATCTAAGTCCTCAGCAACCAAAACCATTGAGTAAAGAACTTCAGGTGCTGACCCTTGTCTCAGTAAGAAATATACTCCCTCCTCACTCCTGAATATTCAGGAACAGAGTGTTTTTCCCATTAATGTTTGTTTGAGGTAAGGATAGAGCTAAAAAATAGGTTTTCTCTTATTAGAATTAGACTTTTCTAGGAGCCCCCATTGACCCTTCTGTGATTCAGACTTATGCAGTGCCCTCTCAGGAACACAGGGAGATCATTAGGAAAATCATGGAATTCCTTCCTGTAATGTTCCCTATGTTCTTAGGTTATTAGACATTCTGCTCCCCTCATTAATCTCTTCAAAATTTTGTCCATGTACATGGCTATAGCTCCTATTCTGAGAGAGGTGATTGGAGCTAGCTATCCCCTCTACTGAAATGCTTCAACACGCATCTGCTTAACGTGTTAGGAGTGAAACAGCAGGTGTACGCATTACAGGATACCCACATGGAGGTCAGAGAGGAACTTAGGAAACTCAGCTCTGTTCTATAATGTGGGTTCCAAGGTTAGTGCTCAGGGGAACCAGAAGCACTTTTAGCCACTGGGTAATTTTTCAGGATCTGCTATACTTTTTAAACTACCCATTTCTACCTATTGCAAATAGGTAACCTCTGGTATCAAAAATGCAGTATGCGGTCTGTTAAAATGAGTGATAACGTAATATAGGTAATTTTAAATGAGTCACAAGACATCATGAAAGATGTTTGTTTCCTTGGGAGCAATGATGAGCCCTCGATAAATCTGACAAGCACATGTCTGTTCTTGTTTCTTCCTGTTCATTTTCTGAAAATCCTTTCTTTGACTTAAATCTTTGTCTCTACCTTCCTTTGATGCAGAATGGCTGTCAACCCAAAGAGATGCAAGAGTGTCTGAAGTGGGTGAAGAAAACAAAAACAAAAACAAAAAGTAAAGCGGTTCAGAGCAAGGAGTTGAAGAATTCCTTGATTCCTGATGTGCCAAGGAACTCAGAGGAGGAAAGTGTCAACTTATGAAACCCTCAACTTTACTGAATTCAATACAGCTGCTGAAACAGAATCCTCCTGTCATATCAAGGATCAGAGGATACATAGCCTTCAGGGACATAGAATACACGGTGCCTGCAATGACTTGGACAAAGATGATGGGATGTTGATGTTGGATTAACTTAAGGGATGGAAAGGTCTGGCATACACATCAGTAGATGTTGACAGTTATTCCAGAAAGGAAAAACCAGACTTTCAACATCAGCAGTGGAACAAAATTGCAACTCCATTTTCAAACCCTTTAGGGCTCTAACAGGCCTGAGTTTATCTCAATGGCATCACTTCTCAGAGCCATTAGCAGAAAAACTGCCGAAGCACTCGTGCCTCTGCAGCATCCCTCTGGTAAATCTGGGAATTAGAGCACTGGCTGCATAAGTCAGACATGTGTGGTGCAGATGTACAGGGATGTGTAAAGTTGAATCAAATCTCACCAATTCTTTCCAATTCATGCTTTACTCTGAGTTTGTGTTTCAATGGCTATGCAGGATGATCATGTACATGTACATATAAAATGGATGCTGGTTTCTACTTCATTCAGTAGACATCAATTACATTATGTACCTAAGCATCTTCATAGGGGATATTAACCAGAAAATTTATTTTTGAGATAACTGGGAGTAGCCTGGTGCCCAGGTACAGAGCCTATGTGAGAAGGTAAGAAGTGAAAAGAAGAAGGTCAGGGTGCAGAAGAAGCATCTGAACACAGAGCATTGACCTAACCCTAACCTGATTTTACCTATTCTGTTCAGTCAATATCAGAAATCGCCATAGCTCAGCCCTGAGAAACAGCTGCTTTCTCCTGTGTCCTATACAAAGGTGGAAATTGCTTCAAGTGACATTGAATACTTATTTTAGGTTAGAAGGAAATTACTAAAGATGATATTACAGCCCAGTATGAACAATGTTGCTTTAATTCACATGTGTCATTGCTCAGAGGAACTTTTATGGAAGCCAGACAAGGATGTTGAAAATTCACAGTTCCTTACATCTGTGTTATCAGCATAGCATGCCTACCTGGGAAGGTGACGTGCCTTGTGACCACATTCACAATGATGGTGCTGCTTAGCTGTGGAGCCCTTCCCGAGCTTTTATTTCTGACTGGGCTGTGTGTGCCTATGTTCTTTCAAGGTAATAGCTATGACATTCTCAATATTGTCAATCCGGTTCTCACTGCCAGGCTGAGAGGAATGAGGCCACATGATGCTCCAGGTCTGGTTAAAACTGGCCCTTGTGCCCTTCGTAACATAACATTTGAAGTGTGCATTTTTTTTTTTTTTTTTGTGCCCTTCTGTTTGAGTGCTTTGGGGGTATTTACATAACCTTCTGCTTGACTGGGTTGGAACCAGCAAAACAGGATTCCTGTCTCACCATGTCAGCTTCATCCATTTGGCCTTTTGAGATGGCCACTGACATACTTATTTTTTGTCCCAAGGTTTGCTGATGACTACCAAAAAAGAAAAGATTTAGTAGTCATCTACATATCTTTCACATTTATTGGACATATAAATATGCACGCACCATTTCTATTCATATTTTCATGAGTGAAAAATTGTTTATTAACTTCTAAAACATCTTTCTGTTACAGAAAGAGTATATTCTAGATTTCTTCCAAATGATTCTACTTATAGAAAGCTAAGGAGTCACCAAAATTCCTTGCAGGGTTCTGTCATGCTGCCATATGGCCACCAGAGGGCGAGAATGAATTTCACATGGCTTTGTTTCTGAAGCAGGAAGTGAATAGTTTCCATTATAGGGATGCTTTTGGAATCTTTGATCTCTGAATTTCATCCAGTGAACTAAAATTCTAAAAACGCATATTGATTTTTTTAAATGTGATTAAAGGCTGAGCGTAAGCTGTTTGATTCCGATGCCTGCCTCTGCTTTCCTGCACCTTCAGAGGAAAAGACAAAGAGATAAAGTTGAATACTGAAGGAAAAGATACCCAGACACAAACACACATGGCAGATCTTCCACCTTCCAGGCAGCACTCACACCCACCTAGGATATTGATCAGAAATAAAACAAAATTGAAAATTAAGTGTAGAAAGCATAGTAGCTACCTGTTTCTGAGTCACATTAAAAATAGTACTTCAAGTCTATAGAGGTATTAACTTCCTATTGTTAAAACAATCCTATTTGCAATTAACTTGCCTTTCTATGTAGGCCATTGAAGAAGTATAGGAGAGCACAGAAAAGCGGGTTGATTTCTAAGTATTTGTAAGCCAGCCTCGGCTCAGGTTCAACTAGATATAGGCAGTCAAGAATTATTATTCTTATGGGAGAAGGAGAAATGTGCTACCTACCATGGAACAGAGTTTCTCTCCTCTCTCTCTCTCTCTCTCTCTCTCTCTCTGTGTGTGTGTGTGTGTGTGTGTGTGTGTATTGAGCAGGGCATGGCTGTGTGTGGTGTGGAGAAGTGTTTTATTCCTGTGGTTCTCAAAGACGTAAGGGCAACAGTATTTCAGATATACACTGAAGGAAGTAGAAATGATCTCCTAACACATGTAGTCTCCACCCCTTGGCTTTTGCATTCATGGATTTAATCTCTGGCTTACAATTGTCAAGCTTTGGCTTAATGATACACCGAAATTTGTAGAGTATTCTGGATATATCAGAATTTCTTTTTTATTTCACATATAATAGAAAAACACATAAGATTTTGTGTGGTGTATGTGGGTGTGGGTGGGATGTCTGTATGTTTATGTCTGTGTTAGAGTATGAATTATTTCAGTGGATCACTGTTGTGTTTTCCAAACTCTGGTTTTATTTTATAAAACCACTGTAGTCTTGGAAACATGAGATTGTTCTTTTTTTTATGTTTCTTTTTTTTTTGAAAATTATGTGTTTGTGCATTTGTTGGTTTTGTACATAGATGTATGTGCCTCTGGAGTCCAGATGAAAATGTCACATTCTCTGGAGCTGAAATCCAGGTCATTGTGAGCTGACTGTTGGATGTTATGAACCAAACTCAAGTCCTCTGGAAGAGCAGGAAATATTCTTAACTGCTGAGCTGTTTTTTAGTCTTTGGGATTTTTACTTTATTATGATATCATTACCTAATAAAATCTAGTGCTTGTATATATCTGTGTCTTTTTCCTTTAGGGATATGGAATCAATATATACATCATGCTAAGAATAAGTGAACAATATTGTTTAAATGCACATCTAAATAAAACGCAATAGATAAAAGATGACGGAATCTGAAATCAAATTGCTTCAGAAGTATGTAGATGCCTGCTTCACATTAAGGAAAGTGAAGTCATAATTCATAAGAAAAGATGATAAAATTCTTTAGTTTAGACTAGATCAAAGGTCATGATTGAGCTAAATTATCAGCACATTGCAATGAGCTCATTGTGCTTTATGCTCAGACAGGAGCTTTAGCGCCTGTCACATTTAGAGTCTTCAATAAAAACTGCTGCTTTGATTAAATGTTCATCTTCCATGTCCATTTGGAGGAGTGAAATTATTATCAGTTTTATTTTTAGCTCCCTAAAAAAAATGAATGTCAATAACAGAAGCAGACATTTGCATTTATTTGTTTGTGGTACCCAAGAAACAGGTACCGACTAATGTTCACGAAACAGGATCTATCTGTGTTTCTTTAGAAAGACCATGAATTCAGTGATCTGCGATGTCCTGTGACTCTGTCGTCTGTACTTTGTGATGAGAACACTGCGCGTGAAAAAGTAAAAGGAGCAGTGTGCATGAGCACATGAAAGGAACACTGTGTGTGAGAACATGAACTACTGTATCATGGATGATTTATTCTACATGATAGTCTCCAAACAGGGCAGCTTATCAAAACAGTCCTGAAGGGGGCATCCCATGTCAGGCTTTCCAGCCAGACAGCCTCACTGCTGATTGGTGATATCCAGTGTGGCAATCACCCTTCTCTGGAAGCCTTGGCCCTCCTTAACTTCCCGTCATCCTTTGGTGTTTGCTCAGGTACCTGGCCTTCTGCAGATTCATGCCTAAGTCTTGTGATTTTGTCACGTGTAGTTTATTTTCTCTTATTTGGTAGTGCCATATCGTACCTCATATCACCAAAGTGTTACATTGTTTCCACATAGCAAGTTTTCTTTCTTCTCTCTCTCTCTCTCTCTCTCTCTCTCTCTCTCTCTCTCTCTCTGTCTCTCTTCTCTCTCTCTCTCTCTGGATATTTTCTTTATTTACATTCCAAATGTTATCACCTTCCCTGGTCCTCCCCCAGAAACCTCCTATCCCATCCTCCCTCTCTCTGCTTCTATGAGGGTGTTCCCCCACCCCCACCCACTCCCACCTCCCTGCACTCACATTCACCTATATTGGGGCATTGAGCCTTCACGGGACCAAGGGCCTCTCCTCCCAATGTTGTCTAACAAGGCCATCCTCTGCAACATATGCAGCTGGAGCCATGGTTCCCTCCATGTGTTGTACTCTTTGGTTGTTGGTTTAGTCCCTGGGAGCTCTGGGGAGTCTGGTTGGTTGATATTGTTGTTCTTCCTATGGGGTTGCAAAGCCCTTCAGATCTTTCAGTCCTTTCTCTAACTCCTTTATTGGGGACCATGTGCCCGGAGTCTGGTGGTTCCTCAGAAAATTGGACATAGTATTACCTAAGGACCCAGCTATACCACTCCTGGACATATACTTTAAAAATGCTCCAGCATATAACAAGGACACATGCTCCACTAGGTTCATAGCAGCCTTATTTATAATAGCCAGAAGATGGAAAGAACCCAGATATCTTTCAACAGCAGAATGGATACAGAAAATGTGGTACAATGACACAATGGAGTACTACTCAGCTATTAAAAACAATGACTTCATGAAATTGTTGGGCAAATGAATGGAACTTGAAAATAACATTCTGAGTGAGGTAACCCAGTCACAAAAGAACACACATGGTATGCACTCACTGATAAGTGGATATTGGCCCCCAAACTCAGAATACTCAAAATACAATTCTCAGACCACATGAAGCAAGTTTTCTTAAACATATATACATTTTATGATTGACTTATAGGACAAAGTTATCAAAAATACCCATGCATCTTTATTTAGACTATTTGGTAAAGTTGAGGGAAGTTTATAACTGTTTTATCTAATAAGGCAATGGAAACATTATAATGAAGAAAAACCCACTAATTTTTGTATTTATGACTCACATATTGAGCATAACATAAAAAAAAATGCATGAGCAGTGATGGATTTCTGGGCCTGAGTCCCTTGGTAGGAGTTTATGGGAAAGCAGCAGGCACATGACTGGGGCTTCGTTTCTTACCATGAGTAGATCTAGGCAAAGTTCTGAGCTCATAATTCCTTACAAAAAACAGAGATGATGAAAGGATTAAATTTAACAGTCTAGGGATACAAATGAGGGGGCTCTTTCATAGAAAATTATGAATGCAAAACTTATATAGAGTCATAACTTAGTAACTTGGCCAGAAAGTAGCTGTTTCTGCTAAACAATGTGCTTGTACACAAGTACATAAATATGTTATTTTAAACACATCTGGATGTCACACAAAGATTTAATGTGCTAATATCAAAATAGTTGATCATGTATTTACAGCCCCTTGATGTGTGAAAATAAGCAAATATATTCTATATAATACATACATTGCATGTCAACATCATTCAAATTTCTGTGCAGAAACGTTGTCTACTATAATAGCATTTATGGTTGTCTCAGCATACAAGTTCTTTTATAACAAAAACCCAATAAACCAAGAGCTCCAAACATCGAAGTCATTTCTCCTCATCTTAGAGATGATCAAGTCCAAGGCCATTTCCTTGGTTGTAGATGACACTCTATTCTGTAGGTTCACATGTGTTGTGAGGGACAGTGAAGTGCTAGAGATTATATAATGAGGTTTGAACCCACTCATGAGCTCTTGACTCATGATACAGTAATATTCAAAATGCCCTACTTTCTAATTCCGTAACATAGGATACTACAGTTTTTATATATTTTATTGATTTTTTTGAACTTCATATCATGCACCCCTATACTATTCATCTCCCTGTCCCTCTGTATCCACATTCTTCCCTTACAACCTCTTCTCCCCTCTCTTTTTTTTTTTTAAAGAAAAAAAAAAAGAAATCAAAAGTAAACAAAAAATTCATTGGAAATGCAGAGAGGTTTGCACAAATATTTGGTGTCATAATCAAGTATTCTTTTGTGGTAAAGAGACAGTCTGACCATGACAGCCCTTAGAAGAGATTTAAATCATTTAATTGGAGGTTGCTTGCAATTTCAGAGGCTTTATTCAGTATCATCATGGCAGAAAACATGGTGGCATACAAGCAGACATGGTGCTGCAGAAATTGAGTTTTCTACAACCCAATCTAAAGGCATCAGGAAGAGAGAAAGCCACTGCAGGTGCCTTAATCTTTTTTACTAAAACTTACCAAGCAGATGTTATTTCACTTTCAGTCCACTATTCTTAGCACAATACTAATTGGATTACTATTCCAAATATATCTGTGGCAGAACATGAAAAAGACCAGCTACATATTTGCACATTTATAAGGATTATTGTTCGGTAACTGAGTATACGGGTGTCAATTGAAAGGGAAAGACCCAACCCTTCATGAAAAAAAATGTCTAACTAGGGCAGGATCTTTACCATTGGAAAGCATAACTTTCTGCTACTCACCTGTCAGTGAGCTTGGGTATCATATAATATCTGAGCCTGTGTCAAAAACACACATTGAATACAGGGTCTACTATTGCAATCCATTTAATTTTAAAACGTTTTTTTCTGACTTTTTTCTTCATCAGGTAATATTAGTAAGAGATTAGCTATGACAACATCAAATGTCTAAGCATAGTGTCATAGATGCCCGCTTTATGGATTTCTGTAAAGTATTTGAATCAACCAAACAAAATTAGTTTAAACACTGTACATTAATAATAGGGATACAGAAATAAGAGCATCAGTGGCTGAATATCAGGTTCAGTGGATAAAAGTGCTTGCTGAGCAAATATAGGGACCTGAGTTTGAATCCTTTCTATCCAGTCAAACAGCCAAAATGGGTATTTATGTCCGTGCCCCATGTCTTGAGGAAGGTGAAGAGAGTAGGAGCACTGGTTTTCTGGTGACTATCCTAGCTATTCTAGCTCAGGGTTTAATGACAGACCCCATTTTGGGGGATTAATGTGGAAAGTATC
Source organism: Uromys caudimaculatus (assembly GCA_028551405.1). Taxonomy (NCBI): domain Eukaryota; kingdom Metazoa; phylum Chordata; class Mammalia; order Rodentia; family Muridae; genus Uromys; species Uromys caudimaculatus. The sequence continues at coordinate 68,518,296 of CM052715.1, forward strand.
AGAGAAAAGCATCTGATATTTTACTCTGGCTTCTATATATAAGCTCACATGTTCACTCAAATATGTATCACACATACATACCCTGAACGTATGCTAATGAACACCACACACATAAACAGACACATTTAAGAAAAACAGTTGTGGAGATGCATTTTATGAAAATATCTTTTTTATTGCTGTTGTTTTTGAATTTTTTTCTTTCTTTCTTTCTTTGTTGTTTAGATAGGTTTTCTCTGTGGAACTCTGGCTGTCTTGGAACTTGCTTTGCAGACCAGGCAGGCTTTGAACTCAGAGCTCTGCCTGCCTCTGCCTCCCAAGCACTAGAATTAAAGGCATGCACTACCACTTCCAAGTCAAAAAAATCTCTATCATTCAAAGAGATTGCAATTTTTATTGGACCTGACAGGAGAGTAAATAAAACACCTTGAGGTCACTTAAGACTTGAGACTGATGTCATTTGGTGCCCTCAGCATGTATTTTTATCCTGCCTTTCACAATGTAACAACCAATCTTATTTGCCCTATGTGGCACATGCAACCAGTTTTTACAACCTATGATAATACAGAGCATTATTTTCAAGTTATATATTTTCCACACTGCTAGCCAGACAGCAACGCATGTGCATATACGTATATTTGATTACAACTTCCAGAAAACAGCAAACAGGTTTCGATGCAGCTAAATGCACTGGTTCAGTTCTGTTTAGGGGTTGAATAGGGTCAGTTTGAATGAATAACTTACTCCATTAGTAAAACTCTACTGAAGATTTCTGCAAAGTATTTATTCCCCATGTTATCTTTTTTGGATTGTTCAATAAAGAACAATACAGAACAAAACTCACTGTTAAGGACAGCAATCACATAGAGCAGTAGGGGCAATTAGGCATCAGGCAGGCAGAAGAACTAGGGCTGATGGGATATATTCACAACAGACAGAAAACAGATAAGTAAGGAACCACAAACTAGACACAGTTGGAAGAAGCAGATTGGCAGTGGAGAATTCAACTAAGACTCAGTTTTGGTCAAATCAATACAAAGGAAGTACTGTGTTTTTCCCCTAAATGTGATACCAACACTTTTTTAATTCTTAAATCTGTTCTTCTCTCACATATTATATCTCTACTGCAGTTTCCCTCTCTCATCCCCTCAGAGTTCTTCTCCTCCTACTACACAACCCCAGCCACTCTTCCTTCATTTCTCTTCAGAAAAGGGCAGGCCTCCCATTAATATCAACCAAACATGGCATATCCAAAACATATTTACTGCTTTTGAAAATGCAAATAATTAATGAATAAATGACAGCATAAAAATTAAATGTAAATGACAGGGTGGTTTATTTAGAAAATTCAAGTTACCTATGATACAGCAGCAAATGAGAACTGCTTTTTAGTAATACTTTGTGTATAGTTGGTGTCTCTCACACCAGACTTTTTTATTGGTTATTTTATTTATTTACATTTCAAATGTTATCTCCCTTCCCAGTTTTCCCACCACAAGCCATGTATCCCCTCCTCCCTCTGGCCTCCCTCTGCCTCTATGAGGGTGATCCCCCACCACCCACTCCTGCCTCAGCGGCCTAGCATTCCCCTATCCTGGGTCATCAAACTTCTACAGGACCAAGGGGCTCCCCTCCCAGTGATGCCAGATAAGGCAATTCTCTGCTACATACCCAGATGGAGCCATGGGTATCCCCTGTGTACTCTTTGGATGGTGGTTTAGTTTCTGGGAGCTTTGGGGAGTCTGGTTGGTTGATATTATTGTTCTTATAAATCCAAAGACATTTACCTGTTTCTTCCTAAAGCATGGGGCATAGGTTTAATTGAGAAAAGACAGAATTCATAGATTTGATACAGAAAAGAATGTGTGTTTGTTTGGATATTATTATCCAATGACTATGATTTTCTTAATGATTCCTGGGACTGTTTCCATTTCTGCAGTCAAAAGTGCTGAAATAGCTATTTTGAAAAAGTAATATGCAATGAAATGTTCAGACCATGCAGAAGACAAAAAGAAAAAATGGTAGCATAATATCAGACATTGCTAGGTAACAAAGAGCAAAACTAGGTCCAACAGAAGCAGTAGTTTCAAAAAACTCTTTCTCTGTATACGTGTCAACCAGATGGCCCAAAAGGGCCCATGTATATGACTCCAACATTTCATGTAACTCTCTTAGGAATGGGATTAATTCTTTTTCTCCATGGATAATTGCCATCCTTAATGAGAGTGAGAGTTAACCAATCAGAGGAAGGAAAGAGAGGCCACTTCTCCATAAAATAAAAGGAAATTCCTCTTATCTGATTTATTTCAAGCTCAGACACCTGTATGAATTTACCTTCAAATCAGGTGTGAGATATTGGTTTAGTATAAATGACAGAATTGCCAAAGTGAGACTAGAACATCTTATCTTCCATAGTCCATTACATGAGCCCCCTGTTATTTTCCTTCTCTCTCAGTAGAAGAACATGAAGGCTATGCAAGGCTATTTTCCCTATTATACATTAAGTATATCTTCTGTAAGTCTAGGGTCAGTAACAATGGATTCATTTTTCAAGAAGTATTTACATTTGAAAAGGGACCAGGTCACCCTGCTTCATAATAAAATATCAAAACATTGTTTAATATGAGAAAAGGAAAACACTTTGTTGTACTATATAGTAACAAGGTTAAATACTATCAATCTTCACCAGACTTGCTAAGCCTGAACCATACAGGTAAACTTCCCTTCCCCCACCCATTTTCCCTGCTTGCTGAGTTCTCTGGAGCAAACACAAATACCCTGAGCAGCCTGCTATGCCAGGGGAACCTCAATTCTCCTGCTACCTCTCCTCCTACCTTCCTCAGACCTGCAGCTCCTAAACTATACACTCCTGCATATCCTGAACCATTAAGGTATGCAGACTAGAAACAATACAGTTTAAGGATACTCATCAGAGGACTACAACATCAGGACCATCAAGGTTAATACGCTTCTCAGTACCAAATATAACAGGAACATCCAGGACCAAAGCCATCCAGATGACTCACAAAAGAACACAATCAACAAAAGACACAGGCTGACAGAATGGATGTGAAAACAGGATCCATCATTCTGCTGCATACAAGAAACACACCTCAGCTTTATTGACTTCAGAGTTAAGGGCTGGAACAAAGCTTTCCAAGCAAACACTCCCAAAAAGCAAGCTGTAGTAGCCATTATAATATCCAGTAAAGTAGACTTTCAACCAAAATTAATGAAAGAGACAGAGAAGGATACTTCATACTTATCAAAGGAAAAAATCTACCAAAATGATATCTCAATTCTGAATATTTATGCCCCCAAAACAAGAACACCACATTTGTAAAAGAAACACTGCTAAAACTTAAATCACACTCCATCCCCACAAATTAATAGTGGGACACTTCAATACCCCAGTCTCACCAATTGACAAGTCATCCAGACAAAAACTAAACAGAGAAATAATGAAACTAACAGATAATATGAATGAAATGAGTGTTACAAACGTCTATAGAATATTTCACCCAAACACAAAAGAATATACCTTCTCAGCTCCTCATAGATCCTTCTCAAAAAGTGATCATGTATTAGTTAACAAACAAACCTCATCAGATGCAAGAAAATTGAAATAATGCCTTGTATCTTATCAGACCACCATGGATTAAATCTGGACTTCAACAACAACTGAAACACCAGAAAGGCTACATGCTCATGGAAATTGAACAACTTTAATGATTTCTGGGTCAGAGATGAAATAACGAAAGAAATAACAGAGAAAAAGAGAGAGAGAGAGAGAGAGAGAGAGAGAGAGAGAGAGAGAGAGAGAGAGGGAGGGAGAGAGAAAGGAGGTAGTAGTTAATTAAGAATTAATTAAATGGCCACATATTTTTTAAATGACAGGGTACAGGGCTAGCACAGTATGTTTTCTAAGTCTTGCTGGCTCATGTGTTCAACAATGTCTTGTCAACTCGTACCCACACCACTAAGAATGAGAAGTCATTCTATGTGTTCTCTTTGGTCTGCATGGCTTCAGTGTTTATGTTTTTACCTACATCTCCTTAGGACACACTGGAGTAAGTCTGCAGAGAAGACCATGTGATTATCAAAGCTAGTAGTGCTCTCTGACTGTTACACAATGTCTTATAATTCAGATTCCACTGCAATAGGACAAGTAGAAGAAAGAACAAAAAAGATATTTGTGCACCACCAATTTTCCTAGATCCACCTCAGCCTACTAAGTACATCCAGTGAATGTTGATACCCAATTATCCAAGGATCTAAGGCACAGAAGTATAAAACTTTTAATTGTTTCTCTGAAGTGAGAAGCCACTTGAGCGACAGAATCAATTCTGAAGTAATTGGTCTTCCTTAGGGTATGGCTTTAAAGTGTATCTAGTGTTTAAAAGAATTACAGTGTGGGTAGGGTGGGAAAAATTACAATCTTTGAACTTTGCATGGGCACTTTAATTGAAGCCCAGAATCAAAAGGATGATCTTAATTTTCTAGGCAAATCTATGCTATGTCTCTGGGAAAACTAAGTTAAGTAGAAAGCTTAATTGTCCTTAAAAATGCCTTTTCAAAGTTTGTGTGTGTGTGTGTGTGTGTGTGTGTGTGTGTGTGTGTGTGTGTGTGTGTGTAATTGTGCACATGAGCACGCACTTGTGTATGTGTCTGAGTAGACATGTAAACACACATGCATTACTTGCATATTTATATCAAATTATTAGAATAAAGTACAAAGAAGGATGGATGGTTGCCTAAATTTGACTTTTATGTTTAGTTCTCAGTGAAATTACTATTTCATTCACTCCAAGTGTTTCTTGAATTTATGAGTAAATCAATATTATCCTTAACAACATGACTAAAATGCTATGCCGAAAATGAGAAAAAGAATAAAACACCCATGTTTCTCAAAAACTTCATGAAGAAGCAATGTCAATAAGGACCAGTTAATTTTGACCTTAAAAATTCCTAGCTGAACAAGTGCAATGATCTTTCTCTCACAGGTTCTTTATACTTTTTCTCTATTCCAAGACAGCTCACTCTAACTCCATTTTCCCACCCACCTCACACAATTGGAAAAGGCATTGAGGAGAAGATGGAAGGGAGGGAGAGAAAATAATCCTTATAAATTGTCAGCACATTTTGTCTCACAAGTTTCTCTAGAACCATTTTCCCTGCCATATGGGCTGAGTCATTTCATGAGAGACAGTATGGAGTAGCTGCCTTTCTCATCACTATGATAAAATGCCTGGAAGAGGCAACTTAAGTTAAAAATATTTGCTCTGACTGACAATTGGCCATTGTGGTGGGAAGATATAATGATGGGCAACCCAGGCAATGGCAGCCAGAGTGTGAGGCTGTTTGCTTACATCTTGGCAAAGAAAGAAACAGACAGCCTGCCATGGAAAGTACTGCTGGGTTCTAAGCCTCAAAGCTAACCTCTGAGCATCCTACCTTTTATGTATAAATACTGGTCAATAATGCTTCTCGAAACAGCACTATCAGTTAAGAACCAAGTTTTTAAAGCCCTCAAACTGTGGGAGACATTTTACAAACCAACTATGACACAGGGATATGAAATTAAAAGGAAAAAGAATAGAATGGTAATGTAATGACGAGATACATTCTGTTCTTCCTTTCACCATGTGCAGTTTTCTTTCCAAACAACTTCTTCTAGACATTTTTCTAGGAACCATACCTAACACCTTTTGCTAAAATTTCTATATCCTGTGTCTCTTAACACATATCCTGCCCTAGTCTCTCCCTGATTATATGAAGGGAAACACTGTGAGAAATTACTCCAGATTGTCAGAGAGAAACACTCTGTTGCCCAACCACAAAGCTGTGAGTCTGGGTTATGCAAGTACAGAGAAGCTATAACAAGGTTATCCCTGAATATCCATCATTTATCTTCTGGATTTAATTTGATAAATATCTCGCCTTCTATGTGCTAGTCGCAAACTCTTAGTTTTACTTTATTATATCAGGGTGGCGTTTCTCTACCAGCTCTGAAATAAGCTATCAATAATAGATTATTATTTTGGTAATTTAGCATGAGATTGTTAGATTTTCTATGGCCCTTACTTCGCTTCTAGCTTTTTCAACTGTTCATTCTTGGAATGAGAAATGAAAGTATAGGTGTACATGTGGAAAAGACAGAGGTTATTTCGCTGAGTATGAAATAATGGTTTGTTCTGACTTCTTGTTGCAACTATTTCTAATATACACACACTACAATGAAACAAAAGTGAACTCCTGGAAGTCCTACTACTGAGTCCACTTTACAAGCATTTGCTAGACAGGAAACAAAATTGACATGGCTCTTCTTATACAGAGAACTGTGAAAGAAAAAGGTTTAATAATTTTAAGAGGTATTATAGAGCATTGTTAGTTTAATGTATGCTGCTTTCTGTTTGTCATGTTTCCCATTACTGTTGCTTAGACTGTAGATGAAAGACTGACATACAGTTATTCCACTAATTGATCTAAATGATGAACAAAGAAGCTAAGTTGGATAAATCACATAAATCACATAAATCACAAACTGATCACAGTTTGCCTAATGAGGACATAGAGTAGCCTTCACATTGACCATATGATGACAAATTTCTAGATTTGTTTATATCCGAGACAAATGTTTTTTGTACTTTTGCAGTGTCTTCCCTTTCTTCTACCATAGAGAAGGACATTTGCCTAATGTATGCTCCTCATATCCCCACTTTTCTCTGCCATAGTTGTGAAAGGGATGGCTTATACCTCTCTCAAGAAGCTTGCCATGATTAAGCCTATACAGCTTTTCAATGTGTTTCTCAATCTCTGAAAATAACTCACAGTCACATTCTAGATTGTTTACCAATCCCTACAAGAGACAAAACAATTTCAGATAACATCAGTACCAAAAATATGTGCTGCCAAGTGAGCAATGCACACATACACATAACACAAACACACACACACACACACACACACACACACACACACAGAGAGAGAGAGAGAGAGAGACAGACAGACAGAGAGACAGAGAGACAGAGAGACAGAGAGACAGAGAGAGACTGCCACATCAAAGATTTTTATGTCAAATCATGAGAATATTAACTTTTATCTAATTATATTTTGAAGACATTGTTGGTAAAGTTGATGCAGCTAATTAAAGAGAGAGGAAACATGCTTTAGGTAAAAAAAATAAATAAAATAAATAAAAACTAAAATGGAATCCATCTTTAGACGGCAGAAGCCATAGGGGTTCAAATGGCAGTCTTGTGAGGGTAGATAGAGACACAAAGTTTTTTTTAGCTTCAATGATCTTAATGCAAAAACAGGCTTTCAAAGTATTTGAGAAAGCATTTATGTGGTACTATAAGACATAAAGCAGTTGTCTATAAGCACCTTGAGTGAGTAAATCAAATGTGGTCTATTCTTGCAATATACGTTGTTTTTATTTTATTTTATTTGGTTACTTTTTTAATTGGATATTTTCTTTATTTACATTTCAAATGTTATCCCCTTTCCTGGTTCTCTCCACCCCGGAACCCTCCTATCCCATACTCCCACTCCCTGATTCTATGAGAATGTTCACCCACCCACCCACCTACTCCCACCTCCCTGCCCTGGCATTTCCCTACACTGGGGCATCAAGCCTTCACAGGACCAAAGGTCACTCCTCCCACTGATGTCCAACAAGGCAATCCTCTGCTACATATGCAGCTGGAGCCATGGGTCCCTCCATGTGTACTCTTTGGTTGGTGGTTTAGTCTCTAGGAGCTCTAAGGGAGGTCTGATTGGTTGATATTGTTATTTGTTCTGCAGGGTTGCAAACCCCTTCAGCTACTTCAGTTCTTTGTCTAACTTTTCCATTGGGGACCCAGTGCTCAGTTCAATGGTTGGCTGCAAGCATCTGCCTCTGTGCTTGTCAGGCAGAACTGAAGCAAGAACTAATGAGATAACAAGGTTGAATTATAGAAATATCATGTTAAGCAAAGGAAGCCAGACAAAGAGATCACAAATATAGGATCCTATTCCTATGAAGTGGTCAAAAGAAATAACTTTTGGGCAAATAAGACAGGCTATCTGGTTGCATAGGTTTGGGGAGGAGGGAAAGGAGTGGCAACTGTAAGATGCAAAGTTTCACCAAGGGTTCCTGGGAATGTTCTAATCCTGAATCCTGGTGATGGGCACAGATTTCTGAGGAAACTAAAAGATGTGAAATAGTATTTATTGAAAAGAATTAATTTTATTGCATTTGAATTATTTCTCAATGAAGATAATATAATCAGGAAAATAGACACAACACATTTTCAAATTATATAAGAATAACCTCCTAAAATAAACATAATCTTTCTTCCTGGATCAGCAAAGACTTTTTTCTTCTTTTACAATGATCATACCACATGACTCTAAAGCAGTGATCCATCAGATGACACTTAATCATCTAAATTAAACAACCTGATGAGATGCATAGTCACACCAGCACAACGTTTTCCTCATGGGACATCAAACCCATTTTTAAATTGCACATTTGTACTTAGTTTAATGAGTGTTTAAGGGTTAAGGACAAAAACTCAAGTTAATCTAAACTGTGCACAATGTAGCACAAATGGGAATATATTTATGTAAGCTTCACATGAATTATTCAGTGTTCAGACACCAATCTGATTTTGCATTAAACTGCATTGATGGAGGCTGTGTGATGCTGACACAAGTTAAACATTTGCAGAGCCTGGTCCTTTCTCCCTTCTCTGCCCTGAATGAGTATTAGGGAGATGACCTTCATTATGCACACTTGTTCTTTCAATTTTCTCCAAAATGGCAGGTACTACCCTAACCTGACACCAATATTTTAACGAAAATCATCTGATTATTATTATGCATATGCAGAAGACAGTTTTTGACACCATAAGTGTTGCAAACAAATCAAACCCTCTGACTTCAAAGACCTTCACATGTAATTGGAGAGATGTAATGAACTATTATCACAAGACATCCCATTGCATAATGATGAAGCACCCTTATGAGGCAACTTGGTGCTTACTGTTAAATTCGAAAATATACACCATGCCACTTGGCTGTGTATAGGTCTTAATATTTGCAGTGACTCATGTATGCTCTTTTTTGTGATGTACTCTAGGTTTTAAGATGTATAGTTTTTATTTGAGTTCAAATCAATAAGAAATAATCATGGAGAATAATATTCACTTTCTTATACTTTGAAAATTTCTATCAATTTGCTGTTATCTGTCTTCTCACCCTAACTTTGATCTTACAAAGAATAACTAATAAAGTAAAGATGACACTGAAAGAAATGTGCCCCAAACATTGATTTAAGCCCTAACCTTAGATTGCTTATTTCCCTCAATAAGAAATGTTGATATCCCTACGCTCAGTCCAACGATTGGCTGTGAGCATCCGCCTTGGTATTTGTCAGGATCTGCCTGAGCCTCTCTGGAGACAGCTTATTGTGAGTGGGGACCTGGATGGAGGAGTTGGAGAAGGGACTGAAGGAGCTGAGGGGGTTTGCAGCCCCATGGAGGGAGCAAGAGTGTCAACTGGCCAGATTCCATGGAACTACCAGGAGACTGTACCACCAACCAAAAAATACACATGGAGGGACCCATGGTGCTGGCCACATACGTAGCAGAGGAGGGCCTTGTTGGCCATCAGTGAGAGGAAAGGCCCTTGGGCCTGAGGGTGTTAGATGGCCTAGTGTAGGGGAATGCTAGTGAGGGAAGACGGGAGTGGGTGGGTGGGTGGGGGAGCACCTTCATAGAGGCAGGGGGAAGGGAATGCAATAGGGTGTTTCCAAAGGGGAAAACCTTTGAAATGTATATAAAGTATATATCCAAAAATAAAAATTAAAAAAAAGAAAGAAATGTTGATGTCTGTTTTTGTATTCATTTCTGGCTCTGGGCACAGTCTACATTTAGCCTTGGAAATTACATACTTGGTGAGATTTTTTTAGTTCACATTATATAATTTTCAGGTAGTGAGGTACCTGCATTATTCTATGCTAGTGTTCTTGATATAACTTATTTGTATAGGACACATTCTGGGATTCAATACCCTGACCTCTCTTTTTTCTCTTACATTGTCATCATTAATCTGTCCATTTTGGTTTTAAAAAATTTAGAAAATTATCTTGCAAATGGGACTCATTCTTAATATTTGACAATACTAAAGCATAGAATGAGTTAATTGGGTGAACTCTGAATGTGTGATTCAGGTTAGAAATCCTGTGATATCAATGCTGACACAATGAGAAAGAGAACGTGAGACTCTGTGATTTAAAATTCACTGCATATCAAAGAGAATGAACCTAGTATCTTGGAGGTTGGGAACATGGACTGCAACCTATAGACAAACTCAGACCTCTATTGTACCAGTTCTTCATTTTGCCTCAGAAGCTTTATGACAAGCTCGAAAAGTCAGGACCCCTGACAAACACTATAAAGACTTGTGTGCTACCACATTGTCACCATCAGAAGTCACCAAGAGTCAACAAAGCAGGAGGAACTTACCCTAGATCAATTGTCATATCTACTAACTCCTAAAGCCCCCCAGACCACTGTCCTCAAACTCCACTTATGAATCTTTGCACAATAAAATAAATGGCTTCTGCCTAAAGGTTTTCTCTAGGGAGTGGAGAAAAAGAGGAGACTGACACCAAGAAAGACAAGGAAATACACAGGAGGTAGCCAGCACCTCACTCACAAATGGAATAGTATCTAACCTTTGTCCAAGGTTAGAAGTTGCCAGTGATTTTCTGATTTTGAGGCAAACTACTCAATTTCACAACTGGAACTGCAGTGTTGTGATGATTATACCTAACTCAACCACTGAGTCATGTGAAGTTCCTCTGTTGCAAAGATGACACTTTCTTGGTGAGATTGATACACTGACAAGTAAGATCAACTAGCTTTCTGGAAATGGAAGCTGGAAATCTCAGTTTGACATTTGCAGCTGGGATCATTGTCACTGAAAGACAGAGGGGAACACAGTGCCAGCAATAGGAAGAAGGGATGCAGCAGATGGGACCCACCAGCCATAGCAGCCTTGCTGGGAACACAGAAACAGAAGGAGGTAGAGGCCACAAAGGTACCCTGCTCACCCTTCACATAGTCACAAAGTTCAATGTGGTAGCATTTTGTCTCACAAATATGAAGAATTTGTGTCCTGACCTATCTGAATACATCTTGGTGTTGATGGCTCTTAATATATTTTTATTCTTAGAATATTCTGAAATGTTATGCATTTGCAAAATCCTTTATGGACCAACTTAATACATATTTATTGAATGCATTTTATATGCAAGACATTCCTAGCATATTATAATGTGAATACATCATACCACTGTCAAGAAACTATTTACATTAAGATATACAGAGGAAATGCTGTGAAACTTTTTATATTCTGTATTTCATTAGGCCTACCCTTCAAGCTCTGTCCCACTGGGTATAAGAGAACTTAGAGGAAAAGCAAAACTTCCCAATTGGGTATACATTGACAGTTTCCTTTCCACAAATAGTTTTCAGTTAGTTCTAGACCAACAGAAGTCCAATAATTTACTATCCATGAGTCTTTCAGGCATTGTATGTTTTCCTTCTTTCCACAGTAAAGCTTTCATAAACTCTTGGCAGACAGGAGAGAGGGAAGGGCTCCTGGCCTTTTCTGGCTTTAAATACATAACAGACCTGATTCATTAAGAAGTTCTTTATTTTTTCCCATTCATCTGTTTCCCATTCACTGACAGTCACCATCATTAAGCAAGTTCCATATTTGTCACAGGGTTGGACATCAGTGACCCCTCCTGTTATGCTTACTTGGTTTAGGTGACAACATATGGTTACATCTCTCATGATATCAGATAACTACCTTTCTTTCTGTGCTATAGCTGAGAAACACGCTGAGGTTAGGAGCTACTGATTATGGTAGGTGTGGTTCCCCAAGAGTACACATGCCCACCTCACTCCAACTTTTCTGTTAATGTGGCTGTCTTCTCTTTATTCCCTTGCCACTCCTTGTCAAAGTTCCATGACACAGACTGTTCATAATGGAGTAGACTGTCAAGTTTGGATTAGCTGCCTGTTGTCTGAAATAAAATGATTTCAAAGGGAAAATACTCACAAGCTGAGAGGCAAAAGATAGAAGTCTACATATTAATGAGTTTAAGACTGAGGACAAGCTCATGTAGCTATTCTGATATCTAATAAAGAAGACTTCAAGCTAAAGCTTGTCAGGAGAAATTAAGAAAGCCACTGCATGTTAATGAAAGGGCAAGTTGATCAAGGGGATGCAACCAAGGCAAACATGTGTTGAATATAGCAGTTTTCATTTTCAAACACAGAAGTCTAGATGAGTCCTGAAACAACACAGTGCGTAACATTAATATGTTACTCTCCTCATCGGATGGCATTCATAACTAAAATTCAATAAATCAAAGTTAAACTACACCATGAATCAACTGGACTTAATTGATATTGACAGAATATATCACTCAACAAATAGATAATATATGTTCTATTCTGTAGTCCTTAGATCATGGAATTGCCTGAATAATTAATCACATGATATGGTATACACTAAGCCTTAACAAATTTGAAGAATCCATGTAATCCCATTATCATATCATGACATTGTGGAATTATGTTAGAAATTTTCATGAACAACTTGTCATCAATACAATTAGAAAGTAAATTTAAATTTTCTAGATTCAAAGAAAAATGATGGAGTGACTTACCAGAATCTCTGAGATACAACTATGATGTGATGCTTCTAAGAAGTGAGTTTAATGCTTGCATTAAAAACCAGCTTATTTTCAAATCACAAACTTTGTGTGTACCTTAGTGTCTTTGAAATGCAATAAAACTCCAGACACAAGTGATATGGAGGCTAAGACATAGTAAAGATGACAACAAAAGTTAATCAATAAAGAAAAAAGAATACATAGACTCAGTCAAATAATTTCTTTAAAAATATAACCAATATAGGCAACTTCATACAGCAAAACAAGAAAAATGATTAAAATATTGATTAAAAATAGAGTTGAAAATAGAGATAAAATTGTTTACAAAGTTTCCAAAGATATCCAAACAAACATATGGAACTTTTTGAAAATGTATATTCTAAAAGAAATTTAAAATCTACATGATATAGATAAATTCCTAAACACATGTAGTCTACCGAAATTAATTCAAACTGATATAAAGAACTTCAGGTAATCTAAAACAAATAATGAGAATGAGGAATTAAAAGTTTCATCACAAAGAAAATCCAAGGACATTATGAATTCACAGATGGATTTAACAAAACATTTAAGGAAAGGCTGATACAATACTTGGCCAACTGTTTCACAAAATAGAATAGGAAAAAAGCAATACCAAAAATATTTTATGTATCTAGTAGTACTCTAAAGTCACAAGCAAATAAGAACACAACAGAAAACAACAACTACAGATTAAAAAAATAAAAATTAAAAGGAAAAAAAGTAGTTTTACTGATAAATATAGAGGTAAGAAAAAATTCAATAAAGCACTTGTAAGCCAAATTAAACAAAATATTAGGGTGATTCTTCTCAATCAAGTTGGTTTTAAGAATGTCAGATGCCAATAGACTTAAAGATAAAAATCAAATGATAATCTTCATAGATGAAGAAAGAGCATGTGACAAAACTCAATATTCTTTCATGATAAAATTACTAAGGAAATAGAAATCAAAGGAAAATAATTTAGATAATAGAGGTTATGTATGGCAAAACTATAGCCAACATTATATTAAGTTGTAAAAAACTAAAGCTACTTCTTCTAACATTGTCACATTTTCTTTAATGGTGTAGTGGTACCCACAGTCTCTACTCTTATTTATTACTGTGTTCTAAGTCTTACTTGTAGCAACAAGACAATATATGTGTACATATGCATTATACATATATACATACACATTCACATACACATACACATATATAAGGAAAGAAGTGAAAATAATTTCTACTTGAAAATCATATTACCCTTACTGTAATTTATATTGATATGATCTATTGGTATTTGTTATGCATTTGTGAACTTATATGTATGTTTTAAAATTAGACAAAGACTATGTTAAGGGAAGAATAAAGTTTTAGGAAGGAGGAAGAGAGGAAAGAGAGAGAGTTGGATGAGACATTTATGAAAAGAGAATTCTTGCAAGGGAAGAAGTAGACTAGCTTGGGTAATGGTGGTGTGGAAGTGGGATGTAATACAGAAAAGAATACATTGTGTATGTGTGTGTACACGCAAGCATGCAAGTCTGCGTGTGTGTGTGCATGCACAATATGTGTGTGTGTATATATAAATGAAATGAGGAAACTCATTCTTTTCATGTGCCTTAATAAAATAAAACAGGTACATTTGATTGGAAGTGACCAAGACAGTCAAAGTAAAGATATGAAAAGACATCTGAAGAGAACTTGCATAAGCAGAGATATGATATCAGAGAAGCAAGGATACACAAGTTATCACATAACTCTATTGCAGAGAAGCACTTATGTCCAGGGTAGCAATGGTGGAAATATCTGTGAACACTATTGTATTGAATCTTCCTGTGAAGTTGCTTAGCATATACCTTGATTATGCTGGAACCTAGAAAAGGTAATATTTGACTCAGAAATCATTGCCAGAGCCACAATATAGATGCTTTGTTTGGTCAATGCTGCAAAGATAAGCTTGTGCAATGAGCATCCCAAGGAAGTAATGAGTGTTGCTATTTGGAAAGGTCCTAAGATGTTTTCTTGTGTGGTATTGTAACATTTTAGTTAATACAAGCCATTAATATTAATATTACATTTTAAGAACAACTAATGGGTCAGTTTAATTGAAACATAAATTGAACATATCCATATTAAAACTTAGTTTGACCTCAACATTATATTGATGTTATTATCATTCAATATGTGCCAGGTACAACAATATAAAATTAATATTTATTTTTCCAAGAGTGGCACAACTATATTACAAATGAGAGGATTTGGTTACATGACAAATAAAGAAAGGATACATAATTATTTTCAAGTTCATATCTTAATACATCTGGGTTTTATTTATCTTTCTTTTGTCACTTTAGGGTATTAAAGTCTAGAGAGAGGCAATAGAGCCCATGGAGAGGAAATATAATAATGGGGCTCTAACTAAGCAAGTTCCTGTCACACTGGATAGATGAATTCAAGAGCAATTAGAAGCTGAAGTGCAGTGCATAGGTCATTGCAAGTTTTGAGGAACCGAAAGTGATGAATGTCATGAGGTTCGGTACATGTCTAAAGTAGATACAAAGAAAAAGTCAATTATGCTGTTAAGTGATAATTCAAATAAAATGGTGATATTCCAGAATACTGTAAAATGTTGTTTAAATATATAAAACAGGCAATAAGGGGATTGTCAAAAATCTGGGAGAAAATGTGGATGGAGATGGACAAACAATGGTGTTGAATTTGCATATCTAATTTACAACAATGTGGTAGAGCTGAGCTATGATCTGTTCTCCACTCTGGAGCTCCAAAGGAAAGGAAGAGCTAAAGATTAGTCTACAGAAAGCTTTGACTATCCCGGGCAGCATTTTAGATGAAATTAGAATATATAATATGATGATTGGTTTTAAAGATCAACTTGCCAATCAAAAGGGGATCCTCCACGATGGGCTGTCCACATCAGATGAATATGTGGAGGATTGTCTTGATTGCTTTAATTGATGTGAGAAGATTGAGTGTAAATGTCAGCAGCACCTTCTGACATTTGGCTCAGTTAAAAGAAGGCATGGAAGAAGGAAAACTAGTGGCTATCTGCTCTGTTGGCCTTCCCTCTGCTGCTGAGTACACTTAGCTTAATGCTGTTGATGTTTTCAACGATATAAAAATCAGCTTTTCTGCTTTTTGTTTCTTTATTTTACATAGATATGGAATCAGTGGTTCTTCAACAATCCTCAAGGCTTTCAATGTAGGTTAGAAACAATGACCTAATAGCTTCATAATCTAAACAACTACTGAGGTCTCAGCTTCTCACATGTGGACAGTCATTGTTGGATCCTCCAACTGTTTGGAGACACAGACCTTCATGGACTGAGCCACTGTTCCTCCCCATCTCAGGTGTAATACCACTATTGCTGGACTATTTCAACTACTTCAGCTCTATCAACTATTGTGTAAGCTAACTTAATAAATCTTTTCTTTAACATATGCTTATTTTAGCAGCTTGTTCTGTTAATTTATGAACCCTGACTCATACATGTAACATAATTCTGAAAAAACATCAATATTGGATGAATGATAAAATATATTTGTAGGACTATTGCCTCAAAATAAGCCATCATAGAAGTACTCCTGTCATTTGTGGTTATTGAACTTGGTTCCTTCTTATCTTGCTGGGAAGGCAGACATTAATTATTACAGCCCAAGAACATCTCATTTCCATGTAACATGAAAGCAGTCTAAATCTGTGTTTCTTGTGGCAGGGACAGATCTAACACAGGAGGAATTAGGAATTGTATTGATAACCACCTAGCTAGGTATCTTGTGGGGCTCTGAGTAGTGTGCTCAGCAGGATGGACATTAAAATTACCACTCTGTTGTGGTAAGCACAAGAGAATTCTATGATCTTAGTTACTAGTTCTGTGGGAAATGGGAATTCCTAAGGGAATATGTGTTGTTGACATGAACACAGCCATATTAAGAACCCATTGGAATGGTAAAGCCTTCCCTTAGTCTGTGAATAAATGTTGTCAGTGCAGAAAGCATTGCCTATAGCTTCCTCCTCTCAGATGTTTGTAGTGTTACTCTACTCACTTACAGGGACATTCTACCAAGACTAGCTAACCCCTCTTCCCTGTACTGTATATAATAAATGAGCAGAGTTTCCAGCTTTCATAGTAGGTACACCTTCTCATCAGAGCAAGCACAACCCACAATCCTATCCTTTTGTCATGTCTTCTAAGTCTGTTATTCATTCTTGGGACAGCCCAGTCCAGTTTCAAAGACTGAGCTTCTCAGGACAAGGCAGAGGTGTGAATTTCTAAGTTGTCTTAACATGGAGACATACACATGGCTCAACAATTTTGTCTTAGTTTTCCATTGCTAAAAAACAAAGAAACAAAAAAAAAAACCCAAAACAAACAAAAAAACAAAACCAAAACAAGCTGACCAAGGGAACTTGCAAAAGGAAATCTTCACTAGGGCTCTAAAATCCAGAGGTTTGCAGGCCATCACCAGCATGGCATGGGGCATGGTACCAAGCAGGCAGACATGGTACTGAGGCAGTAGCTGAGAGTTTACACCTGATCCACTGAGAGGAGGCAGAAAGAAAGAGAGCTAAGTGGGAATGTAATGGGCTTTTGAAACCTAAAAATCCAACAAAACAAAACAAAACCCAATGATGTACCTCCTCCAACAAGGCCATTTCTCTGAATCTTTCCAAAACTATTGTACCCCCTGGGGACCATGCTTTCAGGTGCATGAGTCATTGTCATTCCGGCCACAGTAAATACTACCTTGACAAAAATCTAACTCAAAAGTTATGTAATTTTCCATTCCTTATAACAAATCCTCTGGGTCATATGGTTTTTTATTTGTTTGTTTTTTTGTTGTTTGTTGTTTTTTGTTGTTCTTGTTGTTTCTAGAATGGAAATATCAAACTGTCAAATATCTCATGCACCCACAAAGACAAAGTATTCTTTTGATTTTGTTTATCTCTGGAAAGAGGATAAAAATAAGTTAGGAACTATTAGCACAGGAAACTGACAACTGTATGTAGAAGCACTATATCAAAAAAGCAGGCACCCCTTAGGGCAAGTTCCTAAGTCCTTTGGACATCTCTTCCTTTAGCACTTTCTTAAAACATGGCATAGACATCATGGAGGTAAATCCTTGGAGTACATAAAATTGCCGAAGGGGCTAGATAAGAGACAGATGCACACAGACAGGGTAGAACCAAAGAGGCTGACTAGACTGGCTAGATTTTATCAATTTGACACAAACCTAGACAGACTTGGAAAAAGTGAACATTATCAAAGCATTGTCTTCCTCAGATTGGTCTGTGGACATTAGAGTGGAAGCCAGTTTTATTAATTGATATTTGATGGAGAGCCTACTTTGCCCCACCTGGTCTTGGGTTGTTTTAAGAATGTATCTGAGGACATGAAAAAAAGCAAACCAGTAAACGGTGTTTCTGCTAGTCTCTGCTTCAGTTCCTGCTTCCAGGATTTTACTTTAAGTTCCTATCCCTGCTTCCCTTGGGGATGGATTATGACCTGGGAGATGTAAGTTGAAATAAGTTTTTCCTTCCCTACTTTTGTTTAGATGCATGTGTATTCACAGCACTAGGAAGTGATCTAGCACAGTGAGGGACTAAATGAAGGTCAAAAGTATATCTTGGAAAAATTCAGAAATGGAAAAGAGACATGATCCACTGAATAATAAATATACAATTGAGAGAAAGAATGAGAAAGTTGCCATCGTCAAGAAGTGCTACAACAAATAATGGCACATAGTTGAAATATAATAATACATCAGATTTTGTGAATAAAAAATTAAAATTACATGTATGATTCAGTTGATATCTCTTAGTTTAAATGCTGACCATTGTTTTCCAGAAGTTTGATGTGCATAAATAAGTTTTAAAATGAGACATGGCTTGTGGCATGAAAGAAATTTTTGTGTGCTTTTGCATGGACAGGCAGGTATGTGCACAGCTCAGCAAGACTAAGAAGAAAGATCCTGTTCATTCTTTTCCTGGGGCAAATATCCACATCATTTCCTCAAATAGAAATCACATCTCACAACTGAAGCTGTGGTAGGAGATGTCCTTATTCGGAAAAGCTTTCTTGAAACTGCATTTTTAAAACGTAGGTATCTATACCATATTATGACAATTTCCCAAATAAACGTCACATTTTGAACTTCCACAGCCAATGTTCTTATTTCTCTCCATCCTCCCAATGTCAGAATATTTCATCTTAATAAATTCTTCACTCTGGTGAAGTGAGTGATAAATGTCACTTTCTTAACTATATTAAATAGGATCCAGGAATTTCTGTGTTGATTGCAGATGATCGCTGTAGTCATTAACTTTGGCTTATCAAGAAAACACTGGGTAATTTGAATGGCAGCTGGGTGTTTTACAAAGAGCAGATAAATTCAAATGTCTTTTCCCTGGCTTTGTTTCTCCTCACTGCTATGCATTCTCTGGCACTAGGGTCTACTCCTCCTAATTACCCTCCTCCCAAGAGATGTCCTTCCACAGCACTGTGTTGACCTTACCTCCGTTCTGGGGTCTGCCTCTGTTTTCTCACTGTTCTCCTCCCTCTCCTCTTGTCCTTTCTGAGGTGTACGCAGATTTCACATGATCTTCTATTTCCCCTCAAAATTACTTATTTTAATACTTCAGTCATTAAATTTCCATCATTATGGTTTGTGCATCCCCATTTGTGGAACAGAAGTTTTATTGTTGTGTCCATTTAACCATGTATGTATATAAAATTCAAATGTACCAAGAAACAATTTAATATGTTAAAACAGCTATGGGGTTTACCAATATAACAGTGGTAGAAAATTTGCTAGCATTCATGAGACCTTGTGGGGTTGATTTTTGGCTCCTTTTTAAAAGAAAAAAATTATCAGATAAACAGTAATAATAATAAATTATATTTAATATGATCAAAAGTGTGAAGGACATTATCTTTAAGATGAATGTAGAATTATTGTAATTTCTTGCAAACAAGATACATTTTAAGAAGTTTTCATGTGTTTTATAATTAGTGACTGTTTGTTACTTCTAGACTTCTTTAAGGAACAGATTGATTTCAATGGCTCAAGACATTCTTATAATTAATCTCACATCAGTGTGAATCAGCTGAAGAGAAGCAGCATTTGTAACAGTCTCACGATGAAGACATGGAAGCCTAAAGTTACCTGTCTTCACAGATATGGACAAATACATTGTTCATTAATGGAGTTCAAAATCATATCTTGTAAACTATTGGAAATATTCAGAAATTCACAAAACCCAAATATGTTGTATATTCATTTTGTCTTTGTAATTCCAAAGGGGGCATTCATAGCAGCCCTGGGGAAAACCCTGACTTAACTTGGTGTATAACTCAATGGTAGGATGTTTGTTTAGCTAAAACAATACCTGGGCCCAATAACCACCACTGAGAAAGCAAATGCCCCAACAAAATCCCAGATTATGCTTTTGACATAAAGATTTGGTTGTATCTCCGCTCTGGGTCTTAGGCCATGAGGGAGCTTGCTTTGGATCAGGTTTTGAAAGGCCTTCACTGAGTAAAGGAGCCAGGTCATCTAGAAACAAATGAGTAACAGTGAAAATATATGTGAATGTCTGACTATTCCAGCCACTTTGGTTTTGAGTTAATGAGTTTGAAATTTCAGGTCTCACATTATCAACAAACATTTTATTTTTCATGCTGTATGATTATTTCTAAGTTTTAGAAATCTCATCACAACTCATGTACTATATCCATGCTTGCATCCATGTCCGTAAGACATCTCCTTGTTGTGCATAAACTCACACAAAAAATCCACAAGTGATATCAACTAATGTTCATAAAATAACCCTTGGGAATCAAAGAAACATTGTTTTTTGTGTGTTTGTTTATTTTTGTTTTTCTAATTAAAAGTACTAAAAATAATTTTTCAAAGATTTTGTTATGTGACAAGGCAGAACAATGACATATGTTTTAAAATTTCAATCCTTGGCTTGTTGACAAGTAATTTTTATAAATAATGAGATAAGCTTAATCGTGAACCTTCAAGAAGACAGAACGTCTTGAATGCCTGCCCTCTGATCAGAGAGCCTGCTTGTCTCCTGGGCCTAACAATGTGCTGTGGAAATACAGGCTTTTCAATATGAAGCACCTGTGCTCTGAAGCACCAAGCTGACAGGAGAAAGTCTTTTGATTCCTCTCAAAGTTCTCAAAATGCAACTTAGTAGAGTTTAGTCACTGGCTCCCAATGCTACTAACCTCTGAACCAAAGGAGATTTTCCTTTGCAGTGTATCAGTGATGCTGTTGGCAGTGGTGGATGGATTGTTACAACATGTGCCATCACAGCCTATGTAAAATCAAGCTAAGTTCAGTTAGTCATGATAAATGAGCACATGCCCCGAAACAAACACACCAAAATTAACAGTGAGAATCAGAAAAGAAAATTAGTGTGGTCACATTGGGAAGAACAGAGATTCAATGACACTTTCAGACCCAATCTAATTTCTGGGTCCTGAAGTAAAGTTAAGATTTAAGTACATGAATACAGTTATGCAAATTTAAGCAATCCCAAGTAAAAGTGTGGTCCCACAATACTGTGAGCCTCTGCTCAGACTTTGAGGAAGGAGCTGAAGTGAGCAGGTCAAAAAAATTGGTGATCTCTGGCCTTTTAACTCTCAGATTATGCTGGATGCTGAGGCTGGTGGCTTCTGAAAAGCTAAACACTCTCTTTTTATGTTGTGACTGAAAACCACTGACTTCTTTTTTTTAACATTATACTTTATTACTCTGTGCTCTATTAGACTCTATAACTCTCTATGCTTTATATAATGCTAGAGACTTGATTCTAATTTTTTCTTATTGTTCTGTGCTTAAATAAATGCTAAAAACTACTCTTTATTAACTATTACCTTTCTCTGCTTCAATAAGCACTAAAATGTAATTCTTTATTAACTCTTCATTAATGTTCTGTGCTTCAGTATGTGCTAAAACTTAACTCTTTTTGCTGTTATTTCCTTTATATCTCTCTGCTTAGCGTTTCCTAGATGGCTCCTCACACCACCAATCATTATCTGTGTTTCAGTCTCAGCTACAAGGTTATTTAACAAGTTATAAGCTCATTCTAGGAGACAGAATTGTTCTAAAGGGCTCAGATATTTGGTTTTCTCTTCTCTCATCATGAAATTCCTAAAGGATATGGAATATTTGGTTGCTTGGTTGTGTTTTGTTTTGTTTTGGTTTGGTTTTGGTTTGTTTGTTTGTTTTGGATCCATCATTTAACAGTCTGATATCCTTGTTGAGGGACATATGTCATTTAAAAATATCTTCAAAAAATTAACAAAAGTATTAATTCCAATGGCCCTCATATTATCCCACAAAATAAAAACAGAACAAATATTGCTGAATTCATTTTTACGAGGTAAAAGTTACCCTGATAACCAAACATAAAATCCCAACAAAAAAAGAGAATTACAGACCAATTTCATTGTTAACATAGACTAAAGAATGCTCAAAATAATACTTGCAAATGGAACACAAGAACACACCAAGTATATCATCCATCATGATCAAGGAGGCTTCATTTCAGAGAAGCAGGGATGATTCAATAAATGTGATTTGATAAAAGTAATCCACCATAAAAAACTGAAATACAAAAAAACCAACCAAACAAACAAAAAAACAACAACACATAATTATCTCCTTCAGTGCAGAAAAAGGCTTTGATATAGTTTAACACTTCTTCATGGTAAAATTACTAGAGAGATTAGTGATATAAAGGACATATCTCAACATAATAAAGGTAGTTCACAAGAAGCGCATAGTCAACATCAACAAAAACAGAAAGAAAATTATAGTAATTTCACTAAAACCAGGAATAAGTCAAGGTTGTCCATTCTCATCATACCTATTCAACATACTGCCTAGCTAGAGCAATAAAATAACTGAAAGCAATCAAGGGAATATAGATTGGAAATGAATAAGTCAAAACATCTTTATGTATAGATGATATAATATACATATATGACTCTAAAATTTCACTGGAAAATTCCTAAACCTTATAAAGTAGCTGAATAGAAAACTAACTCAGAAAAATCAGAAGCTCTAATATATTCAAATGATAAGTGAACTTAAAAAATAAAACCAGAAAACAATACCTTTCAAAATAGTCTCAAATAATATAACCTATCAAGGACACTCATAACCAAGCAAGTTAAAAAACTTTTATGATAAAATGTTTAAGACATTGATAAAATAAATTTAATAAGATACCTGATGAAGAGGAATGGATACAGAAAATGTGGTACATTTACACAATGGAGTACTACTCAGCTATTAAAAACAATGACTTAATGAATTTACAGACAAATGAATGGAACTTGAAAATATCCTGAGCGAGGTAACTCAGTCACAAAAGAATGAACATGGTATGTACCCACTGATAAGTGGATATTAGTCCAAAAGTTTGGAAGACCCAAGTTTCACTTTACAGTGACTGCTGGACTGAGAGTGAGTTCCCAGATGGAAGAGTTGGAGAAGGGACTGAAGGAGCTGAGGGAGTCTGCAGCCCCATGGAGGGAGCAACAGTGTCAGGTGGCATGACGCCCCACCCCTGGTCCTCCTGAAGGCTGGACCACCAACCAAAGAATACACATCGAGGGACCCATGGTTCGGACCACATATGTGGCAGAGGAGGGCCTTGTTGGTATCAGGGGGAGGAGAGGCCCCAGTAAAAGGGAATGTCAAGGTGGGAATATGGGAGTGGGTGGCTGGGTGGGTGGGAGGTGGAATTCCCTCATAGAGGTGGGGGAGGGGGAGGGGATAGGTGGTTTCCAAAGAGGAGAACTAGAAAGGGGGAAACATTGGAAATGTAAATAAAGTATCAAAAAATAAAAATTAAAAAAAAATACCTGATGATAGATCATCAGGCTCTTGGATCAGTAAGGTTAATATAGTAAAAATGGCCATCCTACTAAAAACAATCTACAGATTCAGTGCAACTCTCACCAAAATTCCAACAAATTCTTCATAAATTTTGAATGGACAATCTTCAGTTTCATATAGAAAGACATACAAACAATGGAAAAAAACCAAAAATCTCATGATAGCTAAAAGAGTTCTGAAAATAAAATAATTACAGAAAGTATCACCACTTCAAATTTCAAGATGTATTACAGAGGTATAGTAATAAAGAACAGCATGCTATTGACACAAAAAGAGACATGCTTTGAATTGAAGTTCCAGACATAAATTCACATACCTATGCACACCTGATTTTTGATAACTAACTGTCAAACACACACTGGAGAAAAGATAGCTTCCTTAACAAATCATGCTGGTCAAACTGGATGCCTACATGTAGAAGAATCTAAATAGATCCTTACTTATCACTCTGTACAGCTGAAATACAGAGGGATATAAGACTTCAACTAAAACCAGGTCACTGTACCTGGTAGAAGGGAATGTAGGTAATAGTCTTGAATTCATTGACAAAGAAAAAACAAAAAATGAAAAACAAAACAAACAAACAAAAAAAACCAACTCCCTTCTGAATAGAACACTGTCAATTCAGACACTAAGATCAAGAGTTAGTAAATGGAACATCATGAAACTGAAAAGCTTCTATAGGGCAAAGGACACCATTATTCTGGCAAAGTAACAGCCTACAAAATGGGAAAGGTTTTTTTTACCAAACACATATTTAATGCAAGGCTCCTACACAAAATATGTAAAGAGATTAAAAACTAGAAATAAATAAAACTAGAAATAAAAAAACAAATGGCCCAATTAAAAATGAGATACAAATCTAAACAGAGAATTCTCAAAAGAGGAAATTCAAATGATTGAGAAATACTTAAGGAAATGTTCACCATCCTTAGCCATCATGGAGATGCAAGTCAAAACTACTTTGAGATTTCATCTTACACCTGTCAGAATAGCTAAGATCAATAAAACAAGTGACAGCTCAAGCTGGTAAGGATGTGGAGGAAGGGGAACACGTATCCATCGTTAGTTGCAGTGAAATCTTGAACAGCCAAATTGGAAATCTGTGTAGCTATTTCTTCAGGAAGGCGTGACCCAATCTACCTCACGATCCAACCACAACACTCTTGGGAATATACCCATATGGTTGTCTCATCCTATCACAGAGACACATGCTTAAGCATGTTCATTACTGCTCTTTCCATAATAGCCACGAATTGGAAAAAAATTGAGAAATCCTTCAACAGAAGAACGGTTAAAGAGAATGTGGTGCATTAATACATTGGAGTATTACCCAGTCATTAAAAATCAAGAGGAAACAAATGAAATCATGAACTTTAAAGGTAAATGAATGGAAAAAAAGGAAGGAAGGAAGGAAGGAAGGAAGGAAGGAAGGAAGGAAGGAAGGAAGGAAGGAAGGAAGGAAGGAAGAATGAAAGAAAGAAAGGAAGGAAGAAAGAAAGAAAGGAAGAAAGATCTCCAAAGTTAGGTACCTCAGATTTACAGGACAAATGTGATACATATTTTCTTATATGTGGGGTGGATCTGGGTAAGTGTGAATATAGGGAGGAACTTAGAACAGGAAGAGAAACCATTGTGAGGATATCTTGTGTGACATAAAAAAATGTTTTCAATAAAAGGGGAAAAGTTATCTCTGTCCCTTTCAAGCTGGTTACAGTACTTTTACATGAAGTGGGCCTGGGATTTTCCTTTGTGGCACAGGGGCCTAGGTGGCATATGTCATTTGCAAAAGACACTGCTAAAGCACACCATATTTTAGAAATGTTTTTCCTGTTGGCAAGTCTAAAATAGACACTTGGGAAATAGCAGATGAATCACAGGGCACTTGGAAGTTAGTCATAAGCGTAAATGTACCGAGAGCTTAGAGAAGGTCTTTACATCTATTGGCAAGTTTAACAGCCCCGCTGTGGCTGGCCCAAAGTAGAAGTGCAAAGAAAATAGAGTAAAGCTGAGTTCCTTTGACAGAACTTCTTCACCACTGCTGGGATTGATTTTCAATTCCTGAGCGGTTTGAAAGAGAATTAAGTGGAGTAGAAGATAAAACTTTAGACTGGGAAGAATGTTGGTGCTTTAGTCAAGAAAGTTGGTTCTTTGAGTAAGGGATGGTCATACAGAAAATGCAGTAAAGATCTGAGCACTGAATCTAATCCAAAACCTTTCTTAGTAACAAGCATTCCTTAGAATTTTGTGGCAGCCACAGACTATTTCCCACCCCAGTTTGTCCAGGGTCTCTTTCTTTTGCTCATGCACAATGCACTTTACATGGGCAGGGATAGCAGGGTCCGCTTTCTGAACACGTTTTTTCTGTAAACCTCAGGTTCATGGCCATAAATAATTAAAATTCACCTGTCCTTCCTGCCTAAAATGGAGCACCCTCTTGTCCTTCAAAGCTTTCTCAGCTTCCCTGTTATCATTAGAAGCCTGGCTGCCCTGCTCCACATCTCTCCGTATTGTGGTAGCTCTTTTTCTTCATTTCTTTCTTAATCCGCAGCACACAGCACCCTTTGAAATAACCGTTATTTCTTTCTGCTCTTCTTTCTGATTCCTCCCAGGGAGTGAAAGCACCATGAGAGCAAGCATCTTCCTCTCCTGTCAACTGCCAGGTGATTTCAGTGCGTGTCAGTGACAGGCATATAAATATAAGTTGAATGAAGTCTTCACTTATTAGATAACAACTTCCCTCCAGGGAAAAATAACATATAAGTTGGTCTCTCACACGTACACTATTATTGTGTTGACAGGAAAAGTCTCCCTGTCACGTAGCTGTTCATTCAAATGTGACAGGAAGCACACTGCTGTCGCTTTACATTCACACCAACCTGCACCCAGAGAAGCCACCAGCTGCTGGGGTGTCTGGGCTGTGACTGCTGAGAATGGAGCCCGAGGCTCTGAGCCTCTCACTTGCTTTCCCCAGGTTGGCTGCATAGCAGTCTCCAGATTCATTGTGAGTGATTATTCCAGCTCAGTCGCTGGGGACCAATTTTGTACAATCCAGGTATGTAGGGGAGCCAATTTACATTTGTTCTATGGTATAACTATCTAATTTTGAGATGTCTACAATCTCAAAATAATTTTTATCTCCAAGTAAATAAAAATGTTTGCAATAAAATATTACACATCCCCCCCCAACGGTCAAGTGAAAAATCCTTGTGAATGAGAGGAATACCCGTTCTCCTACTCTCTGCTTCTCTGCTGCTCTGACTTTTCTGTAATTTTAATTGGCGTTTGTTGAAGTTTTGTTTGCTGTTTGTGTGTTTGTTTTAACGAGGTACTGAGTGTGATCATGATTTATTGTGCTAAGTGTGATAAGCATTTAAGATATTCTTTTACTCCATAAACCTTCTACAAAACTGAAATTGGAAAGTCCAATCTAAGCAGTAAAAGAGACAAAAGAATAAATTTCTTGTTGGGATTAAAAAAAAAAAGTCTCTTTATTTCTTACAATGACCATGTCAAGTAGCAATTCCTACTTTATGTATGAAAAGCCAAGAAGCAGGTCCTATTATGTAATGGAATTTCTTCTAAACTTTGTTGATTACACATGGACTCTCAAACTAAATATCCAACGTGGCTTGTTTTTTACTGCTTTTGATGGGAATAAGGATGGAGGGCACATCCAGAATCTATAATTTTTTTTATTAACTGGAAACAGGAAGTTTATTAAAGTGGAGTTGAGTTTCCATGGGAATATCATCTATTTGTCATAGATACTTACGAACT
This sequence comes from Uromys caudimaculatus, assembly GCA_028551405.1. Taxonomy (NCBI): domain Eukaryota; kingdom Metazoa; phylum Chordata; class Mammalia; order Rodentia; family Muridae; genus Uromys; species Uromys caudimaculatus. The sequence continues at coordinate 68,545,747 of CM052715.1, forward strand.
ATTTATCCAACTAGAAGAAAATGGCTCAGATTACATCAGAATATAAAACCTGCTCAGTGAGAGCAACAACACCATTATACTATGCTGCCCCAAAGAACAGAAACTCTAAGCTAATAAATGTCATCGCTTTATGATTGTGGTATTTATTTCACCAGGTTGTGATCTGCTAAGCAATCAATTCTGCTTTGATGTATAGTCCTTTTCTAGACATAAGTGTGAAAACAGCTTGATGTAAGTAACACACTGAGTTCCCTCATTTAAGGCCTATATGCTTCGTATCTGAATTTCTGATATGTTTACACAGTGTTCAATCTTAGAATAGAAAACAGTAAGTTTTAGTTTAGAATATGCCTAAATCTTAATAGAAAATGATATTATATATTATTGACATGGATAATTTATTTGAAAAATTCTAAATGGATAGGATATTCTTTTATATAGACAATGGGCATTGGATTTGAAATATAAATTGATGTTTTGAATTTAGATAACTATCATCATCATTCATACTTCTACTTTAAAATTATTTGCAGGATGCGGTAAATTTTTATGTCTTCCATTTTATCTTCTCCAATATAAATATGAAACCAGTACAAGATATTACTAACACTTTATTTTCTGTTGTAACAAGGTTGAATATGATTTAAGTACCTGACACCTCTACACAAGGTGTCACTGTGTAAGTCAAGTTAGAGAACTAACCCTCAACAATGCTAGGATTCCAGCTGTATATCAGTGCTTGAACTAAGCCTCCTTTCTGTTTTGGATAGTTTCATTTTATTCCTTTCTCCTAACTTCTAACTTGCCTTAAAATAATTAAGTTGGTGCCTGAAGATACCCTTACAGTGATTAAATAAACTGGTCATTCTTCCAGAGAACCCAAGTTCAGTTACATACACCTACATGGTGGCTCAAAACCATCTGGAATTCCAGTCCCAATGGTGGTGCACAGATATAGATGTAGACAAAACACCCACTGCACACCTTAAACATTATTTTATAACATTAATATAATATCAGTTGTCCCTTGAAAATAAGAGGATAGATCATAGTGGAAAAAACCCACCATGAGATGACTAAACCCCAACAGAGTTTCTACAAACTGTTTCCCATTTCCAAATTTACTTTCATTTCTTTATCATCCACAATATAGAAAATAATGGGGAAAAAACAAATTAGAGATATGGCTCATGGTTGATGTGACATCTCAAATAATGAGAACTTTTTAGGTAGTAAGAAAAATGTTGAGTAAATACACATATTGTTTTTTAGTAAAAAGTAAACAAGTTGTATTCTGGAGTTGATTTTGGTTTTATTTTGCAACTGGGATGAATGCCACTAGAGAACAACACTCAAATTTATGATTTGGCTCATTTTATATCACATGGGCTCAATTAACTCATTTTTCAGTTGTCTGCATGGAAGCTCTCTTGAGAAACAATGTACAGTAGGTAGATATGTGAGAGACAAGAAAGCCCTCAAAACTAATCGACATCATAAACCACAGAAGACTCACAGAAAAGGGAAGCAGAAATCTTGTCAATATGATCAAACAGGAAACAGTTCAATCTATAATGACAATGTTCTCCTATCTATTTAATCGAGTTGCCTAAACCATCCCCATGGTACCCCCTTCATTTTGGCTCCTCTTCTGTAGTCTAAACTGTTCCAGAACTCATAATTCCCCTCCTCTGTCTCTTGAATGCACGGAAGACAGGCATGTACTACCACATCATCAATGTAAAAGTCACATCTCTCATCTAAAAAAAAAAAAAGTTTATTCTGGAGCCATTTATCCCAGGATCATAGATTATAAGTTATCCCAAATTCCATGTTTCTGTGGAAGCGATTTCATTTTCATGAGGTTTTATAGCTTTACTTAACAAAGAAATTCATAGATGAAGGCAAGTTTAAAATACATTGGTGGGCCATCAGAGAGGAGATTTCAATGAGATAGGGAAAGATTTCCTATAGGGCTCAGATGTTATTGATGAAATTGCTTTAATTTTGAGGTGTTGGAAGCAAGTGGATCTGTTAATAGAGTTGAAGATTTTATCTATTAGTTACAGAATGTTAATTCAAACACAGAGGTGCACAAGGATTGGCTGTTTGGGGAATGAAGCTAGACCAGAACAAAGTAATTAGCCTCTGAACCCATAGCATTCCCATCTCTCCACAGTACTGAAGCTCTAATCAGTCAATCCGTCTCTGTAGACACAGCTTCTTTTCAGGAATTCTCTTTAAAAATCTAGCTTCACAAAGAAATATTTGGACTAGATGAAACACTGAGGAAGCAGGGAGACTCTGGGTCCCTTCTTGTCACTCTGTAACTCGGTTTTGAAAACCATATGGAAAAGCTTTAAAAAGTTTTATTAGAGAAGAAGTAAAGTGTATGACTTTGTAGAAATAACTTATGGCCACAGGAGGACACTGTGGTTGCAATTATGAATTCCTGATCACAGGTTTCCATAGAAAGTAGTGTAGAGTAAATTTTAATTTTATAAATTTAATTTAGTAAAATTGACAGTTTTCTATATTGGCCCTCTCTGGACCAATCAGATCTGTACATCAGATCTTAGGTCATATCTATCTGAACACATATTAAACCCCTTGCATGTCCTGTAGCTCAGGTTTTCTCCGACAGCTCAAGTTAGAGCACACTAAAAGTCCCAGAGAGAGTATAAAATGGAATACATACTCAAATGAATGAATTACAATGCAGCAATTTTTGAAAATAAAGTTTATTTGGATTAGGCTTTTATCATTTATTGACATCACATCAGGGTCCATACTTCATTACATGTGTCCTTTACGTTCTTTTATATCATACTTGAAGAATAAATGTTATTTAGCTGAATCAAATTTATCATAACAGAAGGAGAATATAGAGTATAGTAGGCTAAGTAGAAATTAGAAATGTTAAATATACTCAGACACGTTTGTGTTGATTCAAAGGACTGGATAGTGATTGTTTTCTTTTTTTTTTAATAAGGCAACTGCATGCAGAGCACCATTACAACTCACATATTCTGGATTCAGTGTGTTTGCTGCACACTGTTATCCCAGCACTTAAGAGGGCAAGCAGTTTGAGGTCATCCTCAACTACACAGTTGGTTTAAGGGTAACCTGGGCTACATAACACCATGTCTCCAGAAATAAGATTCAACAACAACAGCAGCAACAGCAACAACCACCAAATAAGTGAACAAACCCAAATAATTCAAATTAATTTATAGAAAAGCTTATATGTATGT
>CM052715.1:68549500-68566797 GCA_028551405.1 Uromys caudimaculatus
TGTTATCCCAGCACTTAAGAGGGCAAGCAGTTTGAGGTCATCCTCAACTACACAGTTGGTTTAAGGGTAACCTGGGCTACATAACACCATGTCTCCAGAAATAAGATTCAACAACAACAGCAGCAACAGCAACAACCACCAAATAAGTGAACAAACCCAAATAATTCAAATTAATTTATAGAAAAGCTTATATGTATGTTGTGTGTGTGTGTGTATTGTGTGTATATATATATATATATATATATATATATATATATATATATATATATATCACCATGTTAAGAGTATTATTATGACTTATTTTCCACACTAATGAGTCTTTATTATTTAAATTTGAGTTTTCTTGAAATCTTTTACTTTAATCCCATCAAGCGTCACAAGGGGAACTGTTCTATAAAACTTTATATTTAATTTGTATTATTTTATTTTTTAATATTATAATATAATTAACATAATCTCCCTTTCCATCTCCTCTCTTCAAATCCTTCCATATCCCCTTATTTGCTTTCTTTCAAATTCATGGCCTCCTTTTTTATTAATTGTTGTTACATGCATATATGTATGCACATAAAAATGCATACATTCCTAAATACATAAGCACAACCTACTTTGTCTCTATAATGTTACTTCTTTTATGTGTATTTTCAGGATAGACAGTTTGGCATTGGAGAACAAATTGGTGCCCTCTTTCCAGGGGAAGACTATTTTTTCTACTGTCAGTCAGCACTCCTTATTTGCCTGGAGTTCTTTATATAAGGTTGAGGACTTGTGAGCTTCCCTGTCCACTTTAATATGCATAGTGCTGTCCTTGTTCAGCTGATGCTTAGACTGTCAGTTGTATTGGTGAAAGTTTATAGGTGAAACTTCTGACACCTCTAGAAGATAGAATTTCACAGAGACCTCCCTGAACCCCTGGCTCTTCCAATCTTTTGGCTCCTCTTCTTCAGTGATCTCTGATCTTTAAGGTTTGGGAGTTGTATAATAGATGTATCCACTGGGACTGAGCACCACAAGTCTGCCTTTTTTGGTTAGTTGTGCTTTTTGTTATTGTCCCTCCTTGTTGCAAATACAAGTTTTGTTGATGAGGGATGAAGGCTTCCATGTGTCTGTAAGTATAAGGATAAATATTTAGAATATATTTAGGAATCATGCTGTCTTGCTGAAGTGTTGGTTTTAAGTTCTCTTCCAAGATCCACAACTTCGTGGATCATGTGGGAAATTTATGAACAACTTTTGGAGAATCCTCTGTATTGACTTTTAGAGTGACTGCAACAATTTCCAATCCCACCAACAGAGAGTGAGGCTTCTCTTCTCCCTCTAGTACATCTGCATTTGTTTCCAGTTGTTTTGCTGATCTTTGCCATTTGCCATGATAACTGAAAAAAGGCAAAGTCTCAAAGTTGTATTTGTTACTTGCAAAAAAAGTTTCAAGATACTACTTAGCCATTTTTTTTCTTCTTTTGAGTATTCTCTATTCAAGCCTCAAACCCATTCTTTAAAAAAGAGATTCTTTGTTTATTTGGCTCTTGTTTTCTGGGTGCTTTATATATTCTGGTTATTAATTGGCTGGTAGATGTATAGCTGGCAAATGTTTCTCCAAGCCTGTTGATTTTGTGTTTACCAGGTGTTTGTTCCTTTAGCTGTCACACTGCTCAATTGGTAGCCTGAATTCTCGGGCAAACAGAGTTCTATCCTTTGCACCATTTCCCATGACATCGGTGTGGTGTATTGACTATGTCTCCTCTAGCCCTTTTGATACTTCAGGTTTCACACTTAGGTCACTGATCTGTTTTGAATTAGTTTATGTGCAAGGTGGTAGACATGGTTCTGGTTCTATTCTTCTACACGTGGACAGGTGTTGTCCTTTTTTGAAGGATTTATTGAAGATTTTTTCTCTCAAGCATTTTTTTTTTTAATTTTTGACAATTATAAAATGGCTACAGTTCAATGTACTGGTATATGTATCTTCAGCTTTATTCCATTGAAGGTATCTGCTTTTGTGCCAGTACCGTATTTTGTTTTTATTACTATGATTTTTAATATTTCTTGAGATCTATTGTGATAATCAATCCAACATTTTTATTTTTTTAAATTTTTTCTTTTCTTTTATTGGATATTTTCTTTACTTACATTTCAAATGTTAGCCCAGTTTCCTCTCCTAAAACCCCCTATCTCATCTTCTCTCCCCCTGCTTCTATGAGGGTGTTCCCCCACCAAAACACCCACTCCCACCTCCCTGCCTTTGTATTCCCCTACACTGGGGCATCGAGAATTTACAGGACCAAGGGCCTTTCCTCTCATAGATGCCAGGTAAGGACATCCTCTGCTACATATGCAGCTGGAGCCATGGGTTGTTCCATGTGTACTCTTTGGTTGATGGTTTAGTTCCTGAGAGCTCTGGGGTGTCTGGTTGGTTGATATTGTTCTTCCTATGGTGTGCCAACCCCCTTCAGCTCCTTTAGTCCTTTCTCTAACTCCTCCATTGGGGACCCTGTGCTTGTCCAGTGGTTGGCTGTGAGCATTTGCCACTGTATTTGTCAGGCTCTGGCAGAGACTCTCTGGAGACAGCTATATCAGGCTCCTTGTTTTGACCACCGGAGTCTTTTAGGGTTCCACATGAATTTTAGGATAGTTGCTTCTTTATATTTTTGTGACAAATGATAAGGGGATACAGACAGGGATTACATTGAATCTATAAATCCTTTTGGTAAAATGGTCATTTTCACAATATTAATTCCACCAATCCATAAGTATAGAATGTATATCAATTTTATGGTATCTTCCTTATCTCCTTCATTACAGGTTTTATTGAAGATGTCCTTTACTTCCTTGGTTACATGTATTCCTGTATCGTTTGCTTTCTTGAAAGCTATTGTTATTAGGAATATGGACATGATCCATTTCTCTGTATGTTTGTTGTTAGTGAATAGGAAGCATATTGATTTATGCAAGTTGATTCTGTGTCCTGAAACATTTGTATATTTTAGAGCTTTTCTGGTAGAATTTGGGGGTCATTAATGAATATTATCACATCAGTTGCAAATAGGGGTAGTTTCTCCTTTCACTATTTGTATCTCTTTAATTTTCTTCTCTTGCTTTATTTTCCAGCTGGTATTTTGAGCACAGTACTGAAAAGGCGTGGGGGTAGTATACAGTCCTGTCTTTCTTCCACTATCAACATTGCTAAAAGTGTTCTTCCATTTAAGTTGGTGGGGTCTCGGTTCCTTCCTTCCTTCCTTCCTTCCTTCCTTTCTTTCTTTCTTTCTTTCTTTCTTTCTTTCTTTCTTTCTTTCTTTCTTTCTTTCTTTCCTTCCTTCCTTCCTTCCTTCCTTCCTTCCTTCCTTCCTTCCTTCCTTCTTTCTTTCTTTCTTTCTTTCTTTCTTTCTTTCTTTCTTTCTTTCTTTCTTTCTTTCTGTTTTTGACTAATTTTAAAAGATCATAAATCACTGTTAGTCTAGTACACTTCTTTGGTAAATCATTTTAGTCTTGAATTTTTCTTAGTTAAAATTGTTTTATTCTTGTTTCAATCACAACATTAATTATGGGTCTTTCTAGGTTGTTGACTTCTTCATTTAACTTTTGTGACTTGGCTGAAATTTGAAATTTATCCATTTCTTTTAGGTTTCCCAACTCATTGTAGAACATGTGTTCCCTTATCATTTTCTGAATTTCTTTAGTGTCTGCTATAATGTTTCTCCATTCATTTCTGGTCTTCCAGTTTGGTTAATTTGTTACTTTGATTAATTGCATCAAGATTCTATCAATGTCAATCTTATCTTCTAAAATCAGGTCTTAGATTTTATTAATTTTTGTATTGTTTCTATGTTTCTATTTTATTGCTTTCTGCTCTTGTTTGTATTATTTCTTGCTATCGACTCAATTTAGATTTAATTTGCTCTTGTTTTTTTCAAAATTTTGAGTTGGATAATTAAGTCATTTATTTGTACTATTTCTGATTTTTTAATGTAGGCATTTACATCTACAAATCTATCTATTGTTTGTGTTTTCAATGTGTCACTGAAGTTTTTGCTTAAAATGTTGTTTTTCATTGTCATGATTTTTGAAATATCTTTCTTAATTTCTGCTGTTACCAATTCATTACTCAGTAAAAAAGTGTTTAATCTCCATGACTTTCTATGTTTCCTAGAGATGTGAATGCTTATAATTTTACATTTTGTTGTCATGTGGTCACAAAAATACACTGAGTAGTTTTGATCATTTTGAATTTTCAAAGGGGTGTGTGTGTGTGTATGTGTGTGTGTATGTCCCACAGGATGTTATATTGTAGACATGCTTCCATGTGCTGTTGAGTAGAATAGAATGTGTATTCTTTGTTGCTTTGTGGAATAATATATATGTATTAAAGTCCATTTGATGTATGATGCCATTTCATTTTGCTATTTCTCTTTTGTTTTACTTTGGTTTTGTTCAGGTTTCCTGAATTTTGGAGAGAGTGGGATATTGAAATCCCCTACTATTAAGGGTTTGATATTAATCTGTATCTTTAAATTGAGTAGTTTGGTGAACACACTTATAGGATACTAATGATTTCTTGATAAAGTAGTGTTTGTATTTATCCCGTCTGATTCATTTTAGAATGAATTCTATTTTGTCAGAGATTAGAATAGCAATGGCTGCTTGCGTCTTGGTCTCATTTGATTGGAATAATGTAAGCCCATCCTTTTACTGTAAGGCAATGCATATATTGAAGTTAAGATATTTTTCTTATAGACAACAGATTAAGTGAATTATGTTTCTTGATCCATTCAGTGAGTCTGTGTCTTTTGATTGGAGAATTGAAGCCATCAATATTTCTATTCTAAGTCCTGTGTTCTTCTTGTATCAGTATAGGTGTTTCTTTCCTTAGTTAGGGAGAGTTTTCTTCTGTGATCTCTTTGAAGATCTAGTGTCTCCCTTTGGCTTGGGATTCTTTTTCCTCAGCAATGTCTATAATTTGGAGAGTTGCACTCTTCATGGTGTCCTGCATTTCCTGTGTGTTCCTTGCCAGTGTTTGAAATAGTTTTTCATATTCTCTACTTATTTGGTCTAGATCACAATTCTCAGACTGTGGGTTGTGATGCCTTTGGGGGTAGAAGGACCCTTTCAAAGGGGTCATCTGAGACTATCAAAAAACACAGATATTTATATTGTGATTCATAACAGTAGCAAACTTACAGTTAGAAAATAGCCAGGAAAATAATTTTGTGGTTGAGGATCCCCAAAACAAGAGGAAGTGTATTAACATGTCACAGCATTCGGAAGGTTGTGAACTACTGGTTTAGATTCTCTATTTTATCCTTGAGTTCTGCTCTTCTATATTCTGCTTAATTCACTCCATTTATAAAGATTTCATTTGAGTTTACTAGTTGGGTTATTGAGTTTTCAATTCCATCTTAATTCCAACTTGAGATCAGGATTCAGTTCCTTACTTGCATCAGCCTTATGTATGCTTTCTTGGGTATCGCTCAAGCATTTATTCTCCATAAATTCTTTTTCCTTAATTTTATTCAACTATTTCTGGTGTCTTCATTAAATTTCTAAATTCTTAGGTGAAGTTTATTATTGTTCATTTAAATTCTGTGTCTTGTCATCAACCTAAGTTATTTTCATTGGCAAACATATCTTCTGGGCTTCATAAAATGGCTTAATACGTCACATTGTTTTGATTTTACAATGAAAGCTGGACCTGTGGACTTCTTTTGTTAGTTCAGTGTCTGATATTGACAGAGATGGTTGGAGTAAAAGACAGGATATATAGATAGATTGGTCCTACAGATTAGAAATGACTTTGATGAAATGGGGTCAAGTGGATTAAGAGGACTAGGCTAGTTATAGGATGTGTATGTCATCATCTAAGCCTGTATTGTATGATGTAAATCTGGCTGGGTGGAGAAGTTGGAATAGCATGGCAGGAACTTGGATGACAAAGAGGCAGAGTGCAGGATAGTTGGATCTTGCCTGAAGTTAGATGTTGCTTGTACATCAGATAGGGGTAGCCAAACTAGGCCAAGGCATTGAATGCAGAACCCAGACTAGATCTGGCTAGTTGGGCACAGTGCATGGATGGGTGGATCAAACAGATTCACTGAGCTAGACACTGAAGAATGATGTGTCTAGAGATAATAATATTTTAAAATTGTGACTTCATGAGAACAAATAAATTTAGGTGCAAATATTTTAAAGATATTTATGAAATTAAATTAAAGCTTAAATCAATTAAATTAAAATATTTAAGTAACCATTTTTAGATTATTTAAATGTGTCCTATGAAATCTTATCAGAATAGGACAAGAGATGTTTAAGAATTTTTAAGCAATGATAATTTTGTGCATTTCCAATAATTTATAACAAAATATTTATAAACTGAGCCTGGGAATGGTTTAGTAGGTAATCTTCTTCCTGCACAAACATGAGGAGCTGAGTTTGGAACCCTGGCATGATATGTGTCATATGTCAGCATGAATCTGTAATGCTGGCCATGAGAACAGCAGAGGCAGAGAAACTCCTCAACTTAATTGACCAACGAGTCTAACCAAATAGACAGTCTTGCAGGTTCAGTGAGAAATTCTGTTCCCCAAACTATGTTTGAGATGTGTTTAGTAAGAGCTCTGGACATTAGTCTCCAGTCCCCATATACCCACACAGGCAAGTACTCCAGCGTATAGCCAAGTAACATATGTGTATACACACACACACACACACACACACACACACACACACACACACACACACACACACACACGCAGAGGAGAGGGGCAACAAGGCCATCCCTGTATTCAGAAAGTACTTTTTTTTTTCCCTGTGGGTTCAACATCTGCATTGGCCCCTGGAGACCAAAGAAATGTGGTGAACCAACTATTCTCCCACTAGCACTCTTTTGTATGCAGATAATAGGGGTTGGTTTTCAGGTGAGTCAACTGTAGCTATGTGTTAAAGACATGGTGAGTATCCCATGTCTTTTCTTCTTGAGGAAAGTTGTAAAGGAATTTTAATCAAATAACATGGTTGCTCTGGCAAAGGATCACATCCAAACACCATCTAGATCTATGTAATTCTATGCAGACATACTCTGGGAATAGAAACAGACCCTTAGTACACACCTTTAATTCCTAAAAATGAAGGTAATGCTAGTTTGTAGAAGAAAGCAGCAATATTTGAAAATGATGGCCAGTTAAGGGGCAGACAAAGTGATGACTCAGAGACAAATTTGACAGATGAGTCAGAAGATCAGCACAGGAATAAGAGGCTACTTTAGGGCAGCAAAAAGAGAGTTGTCTGTGTGTGTGTGTGCGTGTGTGTGTGTGTGTGTGTGTGTGTGTGTGTGTGTGTGTGTGTGTCTATCTGTCTGTGTGTCTGTCTGTGTGTCTCTGTGTCTCTGAGTATGTTTCAAAGTTTTAATGGGAAAGTTTGACAAAGACTGGTGGCAGACAGCACAAACTAGTTACAGATAAAGACAGAAATAAGCCAGAGAATAAGAAGGAGTCAGAAGATTAGAACATGTGTAAAGTAAATATGAGACCAGGCAAAAAAATTCAGTGAGATGCCAAAAGAAATTGGATTGAATCAGTTATCTTGGAAGAATATCTTGTATGGAGGTTAGAGTCTTCAATGTCTAGGCCTAGGGATAGTTAAAACAGGGAAGAAAATACTCTGGGCTCAGTCCAAACTGTGCGTTTACACAGCTTGGGTGAGGTTCTCATTTCTTTCCTCATTTTGAGGAAATAAAACCAAAATTCACAGAAAGTAAATGACAGGAAAATCATGTAAATATAAATATCATCACAACAAATGTGATTAAAAACAAAAACCCAACCACCAAAGGTATAGATTTTGTCACACAATTTATGTTTCATAAAGTTTGAGTTAAACCAAAAACTGAGCTGATTTCCTCTGGTGTATACAAACATTCTGAAGTATCAGTCATGAAAGTGACAGAGCTGTTGAGTTTTGAACTGCCAAGCAGTATATTGTTACGCAAATAATTCAGTAAACCACTTTTGTATTTAACAACTGAAGAAATTGAATAAGAACAGCATTGGGTGAAATCTTCACAATCATATTGTATTCCCTTGTATATTCATTTACTTTCCTTATATGTTTTCATTGTTTATAATTATTTGATACTGTTTCACCTAATAACAGTGATACGGTATCATTAAACACATTCCTCTCATACTATGTCCCCTCCCTTTAACCCCCTCTTCATTGATTCCTCCTCTTCCAATGAGTTTCCCTTTATGTTCACTTCATATGTAATCATGTAATTTTATGTATCTATAAAAAGGATCAAAGAGCCACAAATGGGAGTAAATGTATGATATTTGTCTTCTTAGGACTGATTTAAATGATTTCATCCTTGCCGAGCATCCCACACCTGTGAAAATGTACAACCAGAAATGCTTCAAGTTCTTAAGACCTGTACTGAACACTCCTACAACAAAAAGAATAAGCAGAGAAGCATCTGTTGGACAAGAGAAGGAGAACACTGGGTGGTCAAAGCAAAGCAATGGTTAATCTACTGTTTGCTTCTTCTCTACGAAGTAGAGTAGACTTTATTTCTTACCTGGAAACTGTGAAGCTCTTAGCCTGCACAGTCTTAGGGGAAGTTTTATTCTGATAAGATGGATTCTAAGAAGATGGGAAGAGTAACAAAATGACAAACATCTAGCTGTTGGAAAGATCTGAGACAAAGATCAGTCTACAGGCCAAAGGTGAACACACGATCACAGTGCTAATATAAAGGTGTAAAGTTATATCAGCCAGGGTGGTTCTAGAATGTTAACTCATTCCTTGTTTGAAATAAAATATTTAACTACTTTTTTACTTTAGCTTAAAAACTATCTTCATCCACTATTACAAATCCAAAGATATATGGAAAGTAGTTCTGACAAGACCTTTCTTTTCGAGTGTACGAAGGGATAATTTAAAATCCCTACCCTGTCATCCTTCAACTCTGTAAAGTACTCAGAATTAATTACCTTTTAGAGTGTCAATGACTGATTAAGTACATGTACCTCTATATAGAAATATTTAAAGTGTCTAGCAAATAGTAAACACTAAATTACATTGATGTCATCATAATTTTGTCATTTAAATTTTGTGTGAAAACACTACTCTTGATTGTTTATATGCATTATTTATAAAAGTCTATGCATATACTGAAGTGATAGGATGAAGAGATAGAAGAAAAGAGATTTAGTTTTGTTGAATGTAAATTTAATTCAGAAAGAATTTTCACATAATGGAAATTATCAGAAATGATATCGCTCCCTTAAATACACATGTAACTGTCTGCAGGCTGCTGACTCAAACTTCCTGCTTACTGCACAGCGTGAAGCCTCATTCTTTGCAAGTCTGGACTGTGTATTCTTAGTGAATTCCATAGAGTATTGGCAGGTTTCTTGCTACTGTGATGATTTGAATGGGTTTGGCATGAGACAAGACTGTCAAGAATTATGAGGGCTGAATTTTTGCAGATGATGGGCCTGAGATTCTAATTTCACTTCTTCTCACCCTGAATTTGCACAAGCACTTGGGACATGTCATTTTCCCATTTTTTGATTCTTTTAGTGACATTGATATGCAGCTGTAAAGAGTCATTTTCTTGCTGTGTTTTCCAAGTACACAACTTGAAGGAACATTTTCCAAAACTGGAATGGATGTTTAAAAGAATGATCACCTAGTTCTGATTAAGAAAAATATACAGAATATTTTTTAAAAATGCTCTAGACTTCTGTGCTTGGTAACTATGACACACGTACAGGATCTCCTTATGTTTTAGTTTGTAACTCCAAGAAAGTTTAAAGTCTTTCAAGAAAGTTGATATTCTTTCTTATCTACTCATCTTTTCCTGTTTGTTTGTGTTTTTCCCAAAGCACAGCTATCATTTTAGCCTGCATCTGAGTGGATCAATTCCAAAAAAGAAGGCAAAAGAGGTTATTATAGGACATTCTGCATGTATCAAATAGATATTTAATTTTCTAAAAACAAATTAGTCATATCATAGAAGAAATTTGAAAATATTTGCTCTTGCCAATAGATTTATATCATAGATATCTTTTGTGGGGACATATGTCCCATCTAACTTGTTTTTATGAATTACTTAGGATGAAATCATGTGGAATTAACTGGTAACATGTTTCCTTATGTACTAAAAAGATACCAGTTTTTAAGTAAAAAAAGAAAAAAGGAATTAAATAGTTGTGCTTATATTTTGTGCTTGAGAATTTAGTGAGGACTGTACATATGCCTTATTTTGATTGTAGACTATAAAAAGTGTTCCTGCTGATGCATTTGCATTAACTAGAAGAAACAAATGCAGCATGATAGTGTCATGTCCTTCAAGTGCATAAGAAATAAAATGACAAATGAGTTTAAGAGGTGTTAAAATGTTAATAAAAAAAAAACTTAGATTAAAAGGTATTAAAACCGAAGACACTTCCTCCTGTTACCTTATCTGTCACCATGTCAACTGTCATTATATGAACAATTTAAATGTGTGTGTTTTGGGGGGGAAGGGGTATTGGTACAGTACAGATACTCCAAAAAAAAAAAAAAATTGCAGTACCTTTCCATTACCAGTTGTTTGAAGTTTACTTACCATGTAATACAGTTTTTGCTGAGAAAAATCTGGGTTAGAATTAATAAAGTTAACAGAGTAACTGAAAGATGAACGAAGAGCTGACAATTACAATACTGGATGAAAACTACTAGCAAGACAGGGCTAATCACTAATCTGTTTACTGTGGGTGACTCCTTCTTAGACCCTCTGCAAACCTCTGCTCCCTTTCAAACCCTCTACTGGATACTATCTGACAATTTGTGCAGTACAAAATTGAGGCCTTCTTTACTATATGATTTGTGCAAAACTGGTTGGTTTAGCAGGGTATAAAATAGAATATGCACTCACAAAAATGAAACCATTCAGCCTCTCCCCTATCTGCTTTGAGATCAGTCAAACAGTTAAACTGTCTTAAATTGTATCATGATAAATATTTTAAAAGACTATAGCATTAGAAACTTTTTGGAGCTGTTTAGTCTATAAATTAAGAAGGATGCAAGCAGCTCAACGACACTTTTATTTTGTTTTCTGTTAAGTTTAGAACACAATGCTAAGTAATACCTCTAACATAATCTAAGAAAAAGAAGCTTAGTTGATGAGGAAATATTGGCACCTGGATTTAACTGAGTTAGGAACACTGAATTTTCAAATATTAAGGCATTTCAGGAGAGCTGTCAATTTTAAATTCTTAGAAGTGAGAGAGGTCCATGTGAACCATAAAACCAAAGAAAAAATGAATTCCCTTCTTTCCGTCCTCAAGCATCAGTGAAGACTATTTTTAAAACATCCACAATCTAACTCCTTTCTCTTTCTATCACACATTGAACTGACTTTCAGTTGCCTTCTTTGTTTTATCCTCCTATTGGTGCTAAGGATAAAAACAAACGTGAAGCTCAAGCTCACAGGCAAACACTGATGAGTCACAGCCCAGCCTTTGCTTTGCTCTCATTATTCTAAGGGGTTGTTGATGTGGTCCTAATGTTGCTTCATTTCAGCAGCTCTAGTTTCTAGAACAGGTTGTTATGATAGTGATTGTATGTCTATTCACTGCTGTTTGCTGTTGTTGTTCTTGCTATCCCAGAGGAGACTAATTACTTCAACTCATACACTTCCATGTAAAGTATTTAAGCTCATATTGACTTGTCCTATTGCTGTTTGATTGGAATGGGGTGACTTTGGTTTTCTAAGTGGACAGTAGTTTGTTTTCAGATTTTACTGGACTGAGATTTGCTTGTAAATACATCAACTGCCCAGGTGATGACTTCACTTTTTTGTTCACAAAGGGAAGACTCTAGTTTAGTAAGGGAAACGAGGGTCTTTTGTTTGCTCTATGAGGCATATTAATGTGGTAAAGTTCATGGCTTCAATTCCACTTCAATTAGCTTTTCCCCATTCTATTACCATGGGCTGAATTTCTAAGTACAGGCATTCAACCAAAAACTAAATCATGAGAGCCACCGGGGAAATAGTTTGAAAGTATAGATGCATATTTAAAACTTTATCACAAGTAAGGCAAAAATAACAAACAGCTTAAAGTCAATAGCTATGAATTGATTGAACAATGATCAGTGGAACAGCTATTCACATCCAGGGGCTACACAAAAGTGTTGCATAAGTGTCTCTAGACATCAGCTATATTGTTACGCATGTGAAAATCCAGGGGAAAGAGATGTATTCCCAAGGTCCCCAGAGTAAAATCCTATTGCCCTACATGCTTGAATGTTGCTCAGTTATATTTTTCTACTCTCAGCCCTATGAAGATTGCCCCATTTGCCTTTCCCAGATAAGTCCAAGTGCAGCACCTGGTTCCTGGAGGTAAAATTAATGAAAAGGCTGAGTTACCCGATTTCATCTCTGGACAACTTTAAAGAGGTTCTGTTCTTCTACCAGGGTCATATGGTGATATGGGTGGTCTTAAACCTTGGTACAGGGTTTTTCCTCTACATAGTTTTGCTTCTTGTCCTTCATTCTCATGATCTGGTATCCTAAGTATTCTTTTTAGGAAACACATTGTGCACAGAACCCAAGAGCAGAGCCTGCCACCTAGGCAAACATGACAAATAATACTTTCCTAGTTATTGTCAGTTTTAATACTGGGTAGTAATTTGTGAACAATACTACACAAGGAAAATAGAGGCTGAATACTTTCTTCCAATAGCCATAAAACTATCAACATTTCTCCATAGTATTCATACATTCTAAGATATTGCTTAGCTTTCAACTTATGTTCTAATGCGTAAACTATTTAATTTTTTCAAAATAAAAATAACACAGTAAGATGCATCTATGTTTAGTAGAACTTTTCTTTTCCATATTCCTTAGTACTTTGGCTTGTATGTGACATAGTAGTTTTTTGCCTTTCAAGATTTTTTTTTACATTATTTCATTTTGTAGATATAATCAATATAGATATCTATTTTTATATTACATTATTGACTAAAATATAACATTTGTATTTCTAATGTTATAATCCTTCAAAAGAGTAAGACAAACACAATATAACTCAGACAGCTTTCCAGGTAGAGTAAGGGAAGCAGTGATAATTAAAAGGCACAATGCAGAGTAGCCCTCTGTGATTGAATGTTTTCCTGAAGACTATAGAATGAGCACATTTATCAGCCGTGGCCATTGTTGAAGCCAAAGCCCAACATCCTAAGTCCTCTTGTTGGGTTAGGTGAGTTTGTGTGATAAAGACCAGTAACAGACCCCAGAGTTAGGTGAGTTTTTGTGTGATACAGACCAGTAACAGACCCCAGAGTTTGGCCATCTCTTGGGAATTCTTATGGGAGGTGTTTCTGAAAAGCAAGTTGAAAGTATTAAGAGAGGGTTGGGAGGCCAATGATTCCCAAGAGCATGGGTGTTAGGGATTTATATAAAACACAGTTTCAAAGAGAAAAGAGAAGTAATCAAACAGCTGTGTTAAGTAAAGATTGAGCATTGAGCTCAAGTTCACCATTAGGTGAACCCCTGAGATTATCATGAGGAAACCCTAGTTTTGTAGAAGTGCTTGTTGGGTTTCTCATGGAGTTCACCTTAGAATCTTCAATGCCCCTGCTAAGGATGCCCCCACTCTTCCTCAGTTCTGGTATCTCCTGAGCACTTTGCTGAATTACCTAGTGACAAGAAGCAGCTTGTCAAGAGTGACTTCTGGTCATTGTCTGCAGCTGTGCAGCCCTCAAGATCCCATAAGCCACTAAGTAATTTGTTTCTCCAAATTCTAGGTACATGAACAGCTTTCCAAAACCAGGAGACATGGTAGGGACCAGACAGCCATGAATGATTCCCAAGTGACTTTAAATAGATCACTGTGAAAAAAAATCAGAAAAGGTAGCTTTGGAATTTTAAAAACATATGTTCAAGAAAAAATGTGGGAGGAAAAAAGGAAATTATATTAAGGTTGTCAATTTGTTCAAGTTGACAGGATTATGTCCATTTTGTAGTTAAGAAGAAAAGCTATGTGCCTCCTCCCTTGTAAGGGAAGAAGTAAATTAAATGATTCTGACATAAGACAAGTATTTGTATACCTCGAAGGCATTCAAATTTCCAAACAGGTTTAAAATAGATGTGAGACAAATTAACAAGGTTAAAATCTGATAACCCAGAAATGTGGGCAAGAGATGACATGGTTTCTCACTGAAACAAGCAATCTCTGCTTACAGCTTTTTGAGAATAAGTAATCTCAAAGAAAGATCAGTCTTAATCACAGAATAAGTCTTGTCTCATTAGATCTGGCCTGATTATTTGCACAGGTGTAGAAGAATAGTAAATCACCACTCAAGCTGCCTTATTTGCTTTTCTGGAATTATTTATGAGGAAACTCAGATTAGATTTCAAAAGCTGCAGTAAGAATGTCTATGTGGCAAACAAAAATTCAGCACCAGTCTTTGAACTAATTATTCCATTCTTGACTTCCCCAAATGCCCTAGGATTGCCTGGCCTACAAGTCACTGACCTTGCCCACCTCTTAGGCTGGGATCTTGTAATTAGGTTTGAGTCAGTTTTCTAATAAGGATTTGCATGTATTGATTCCATAACATCAAACTTAGTTTCCTAAAATGTGTGATTGCAGTGGATTAAAGGAACATCATCCTCAAATATGACATTACAAGTAAGACCTTGGTTGTATAACCAATGTTTCTAATTATGTTCTTTTAACAAGGACATGCAAATAACTACATTACATAATGTGAATGTATGCATGTAACTACACTGCTATGAAAATAAGAACATTTAAGAGTTTCAGAAGTCTGAAAAAAAACTACTCAGGGAAAAAAGTGTTTCATTTTTTAAATGTTTCATTTAAACTTAAAAAGTTGAGTGTACACCATTATAGTTGTGAGGGATAGAAAGCATGAGGCAGGAGTTCCTTATATAGCAACAGCAGAGAAAAATCAAAACACTAAATCAGCACTGATAATATAAATGAAATCCACAGACATCTCTCTTCAGTTCCTTGGTCCAAGGCTAACTAACATCTGGTCTTCTTGACCTAAAATCACAGTACATCAACAATGTTCTGAATTCATCTTCATTGCAGCTAGAGTATGGGAAGCCTCAAGTGACTATACTGATTGTTCTCAGAGCTGTATAAACAAAACCATCAGAAGTCCATGGACCCAATACTTCTTTTACAAAGTGCTTGCTAGTATGCAGAGTTCTGAGCATGTCCTCTGTGGTGGAAGGTAATGTGCTCTGAATAGTACCTGATTTCACAAGCTTTCTAGTAGGCCTCTGAGTAACCACTCCTTTTCATATATGAGAAAAGACTTAAAACAATGATGGTAAATTTCTTGTCATGTTTGAAGAGACTGAATTTCAAGGATCTAAAGGAAGGTAATGGTGCATGAATATGATTAAAATACATTGGATAAATATATGAAATTATCAAAGAATAAAAAATAAATAAAAAGAAAATTTCATTAGATAAGGAAATTTGTTTGCCCTGTGCCTGCAACATTCAATTCAATAAAGAAAGAACAACAACAAAAGACAAAGAGAAAAACAGGTCATATGTATTAAATGATGTAGATATTTGTTATAGTCTCAAAAATAAGGTAGATCTAATGGGAAAAATGATCTTTGGTCCAAAATATCATTAGATTTTACATATAGTACTCCTGAAATAATATATAACACTTGTTGCTAGAATATATTAAGAATATATTATGAGGGGCTGGAGAGATGGTTCTACAGACTCCAGCACTTGCTGTTCTTGTTAGAGGGCCTGGTTTTGTGTCCCAGCACCTGTAGTTCTATATTTAACTTCAGTTCTGGGGACCCAGAACACTCTAAGCCACTATTATGATTAAATCTAGAAGTTAAATTGACAATCAAATAAGAATATCAGAAATGACTAAGAGGATGGCTGACAAGCCCATCTCTGTGGTCTTCCCAAGGGAGCAGCACCAGGACCCTGACAAAAGGAAGCTGTCGTGGTCAGTGAAGTCAGGAGTCATTCCCTACATACTCCAGGATGGCAAGCAACTAGTAGGCTTCTGTACTACCAAAAGGGCAGTCCATTGACTGTAAACATGTAGAGTGAGTCTGCTCCAGCATCACAGTGTGCCTCCAGCAGTTTCTTAAAGAGAATTTGCAAGATCTGCAGGTTTTTTATAACGTAAAGAGAAGCTACATTTATTTATGTGCAACTATCCATATAATTGGAAATTATCTTATTCTTTGATACCAATAATGAGGTAGCAAATAAATTCCTTCTTTTAATGAGGTGAAAGGACAAATTCTGCATGATTTCCTGGGGACAATCTGGAAAATCTCAAAGACAGTCTTAATGGAGGCTCGAATGCTGTATCATTCAATTCACTGAAAACAAAAAATCATCAAAAAATTTTTGGGACAAATTTAGTTTTGCTTGTTTTAATTGTTTTAGATTCATTTACTTTTTATGCATGCATGTATATGGGTGTGTGCGCCCGGATATTTGGATGTGTGCATGCATGCTGGTACCCTTAAGGGTTAGTAGAGAGCATCAGAGTCCATGAAGCTGGAGTTACAGATGTTTGCAAGGTTTGTTTTGTGAGTTCTGGAAACTGAAATCATATCCTATGGAAGGGGAGTGAGTACTTTTAACAGATTAAGCCATCTCTCCAACCTTGCCAAGGCCTTTATGAGAAAGGATGCTAAATTCCTGAGAAGCAATAAAGAATATCTAATCAAAGTGAAAAAAAATTAAAATTAAGAATAGAGTTAAACACTACTACATATATTTTATTTTCTACATATGTAAATAACTTATTTTCATAAATTATGAAAATCATAGTCTTTATAATCCAAAAGAGTAATTTAGACAGTTACCGAATTTTGCTATTCCAAAATTGCATAAAAATTAAGATATAAGGCTTGATAGTTTTGTATTAACTTTTAGAAAACATCATAAAACTGAGAAAACCAATTGCTAGTTTTTCATTAGTAATATGTTTGATGTCAAAACTCTTCTCAAACAATCTAAACAGAAATGCATCAAGCTTTAGCCGGGTCTGGCCTTTTCCACTAAAGTATCCTTTGTGAAACTTATTATTATTTTTTTTTGATACTTTATTTACATTTCCGATGTTTCCCCTTTTCTGGGTCTCCTCTTTGGAAACCCCGTATCCCCTCCCCCTCCCCGCCTCTGTGAGGGAATTCCTCCTCCCACCTACCCGCCCACCCATTCCCATATTCCCACCTTGACATTCCCCTT
This sequence comes from Uromys caudimaculatus, assembly GCA_028551405.1. Classification (NCBI taxonomy): domain Eukaryota; kingdom Metazoa; phylum Chordata; class Mammalia; order Rodentia; family Muridae; genus Uromys; species Uromys caudimaculatus. Next base: position 68,566,759 of record CM052715.1, read on the forward strand.
TACTGGGGCCTCTAGCACCCTCAGGCCCAAAGTCCTCTC